>PVJC01000683.1:0-113135 GCA_004026665.1 Murina feae | reverse complement strand
ACAGTCTGTTTGATGCTGCTCTGCCTCTGTATCCATTTTTGTTCACCAGTTTATAATGGTTATTATTATCCATAGATGAGTGAGTACATGTGGTATTTTTCTTTCATTGACTGGCTTATTTCACTTAGCATTATGTTCTCCAGCTCCATCCATACTGCTGCAAATGCTAAGAACTCCTTCCTTTTTACAGCAGCATAGTGTTCCATTGTGTAGATGTACCACAGTTTTCTAATCCATTCATCTGCTGATGGGCACTTAGGCTGTTTCCAAATTTTAGCTATGGTAAATTGTGCTGCTATGAACATAGGGATTCATATGTCCTTTCTGATTGGTGTTTCTGGTTTCTTAGGATATATTCCCAGAAGTGGGATCACAGGGTCAAAAGGGAGATCCATGTTTAATTTTTTGAGGAAACTAATAGGGTCATTTTTAGGAAAGAGCTGAGGAGTAGGGGAGTCCTCTCCATCTGCATCTTGAGGAGAGATCAGTTGGCTTCTCCACTGAATCCCTAGGTCTGCTGGTAGGGGGTGCATTGTGCTTGATCTAGCCAGATTCCCCGAAGGTGCCCAAGAACAAACTAGTGAGCATGGGGGGGGGGGGCGGTCATTCTAGTTTGCTCATACCATCAGGGTCATGCCCATTGACCCTCAAGGTCCTTTATGTTGTTGAGCACTATAGTGTGTCATATGTCTGCTGGTCCTGAAAGACAAGGGGGAACACAAGCTGAACTTGAGGGAATACTTCGGGGTCACTGTCCCACCTACTTCTCCCTTTGGGGTTTTTGCTTCGTGAGTGATGATTGTATCAGTTAGGATGCATGACCTTATGAACAACAGGAAAACCAACCAACAACTAACTGCGAAGTTCAGAGACAGACCTTCAGTCCCAGATGATGCACTCATTAATGACTTGATTATTTTCCATGTTTCTTCCTTGCTTCCCACAAAGCCCCCTTCTTTCTTTGTTCCCAAGATGCAGACCAACGGTTCCTGTGGTCATGTGTCTTCTTGTCTCATCCAGCAGATATAAAAGATGCTTTTCCTGAGATTTCTCAGGGTAAGTCTTGAGATTTATTCTGAACTGGCTAAGGATACAGAACTGCTCTGAATCAACTTTCTGAGCTGAAGTTATAAGCTCTCCTGGGAAAGCAGGTGCAAACCAGACCATTAGGAAGGAGAGTGGTGGATGGCAAAGAGATTGCCAACCAACATCCATTATGTGATTTCTGCTTGGTCTTCTTGGCATTTGGATATCAGTAATCTATTAAGATAGCGATTTGGCCTACTGCCTGTGTGCTTGAAGAGCCCTCCAGCAAATTCTTACCTTCTGAAACCCATTCACTACCACTGTCTGCATGGCCACTGCCCAAAAATCTAGACCTGATTTATTTAACAGGGCACACAAGTGAAAGAATTTTGATAATACTCTTTAGAGCACTTATAATTCAGGGAAATAATATTTATGAAAATGTATCCATAAATGCATTCCTTCACATTCATTCATTTATTCTAATATCTCTTCATTCACCATTCTTTTATCCATCCAGCCATCCCATCAAATATATATTGTTAAATATCTGCCATGTGCCAGCCATTGTACAAGCTACAAAAACAGCTGCTTCCCTAAAGTCCAAATTACTATTATATTTTGTTTTGTGTTGCTAGTCAGTTTCTATTTCCTTGTGACTTTCCTTTTCCAAATATCTTCAATTTGTCACTATCCCTTACCCTGTTTATGACTACTATATTTCTTTTACTTATCAAGGCAATCTTGCACTCCAAAAAATTTGTAACGAAACCATTTGTTGCACATGTACCTGGGGTTGCCTTCACAAACATATTTCATGATGACCAGAAGAACACTGATGCTTTCTAAATAACTTCTCAATTTCACTGTGGTAAAGACTAAATTTTTTTAATGAATTAATTGGGGGTGACATTGGTTAATAAAATTTTATAGGTTTCAGGTGTATAATTCTATAATATGTGGTCTGTAGATTGTATTGTGTGTTCCCCACCTCAAGCCACATCTTTTAGCACCATTTATGCCCCCGTCACCCTCTTTTACCTCCTCCCACCCCCTCTGGTAATCACCATACTATTGTCTGTGTCTATGAGTTTTATTTTTTTGCTTAATCCCTTCACCCTTTTCATTCAGCCCCCCAAGCTCCCTTCCCTTCTGACAGCTGTCAATTTGTTCTCTGTATCTATAAGTCTGTTTCTATTTGGTTTGTTAGTTTATTTTGTTCATTAGACATAACATACTAGTATAAGTAAAATCACATGGTACTTGTCTTTCTCTAACTGGCTTATTTCCCTTAGCATAATACTCTCCAGGTCCATCCATGCTGTTGCAAAAGGTAAGATTTCCTTTTTTTTTTTTATGGCCAAGTAGAATTCCATTGTGTAAGTGATGGCAAAGACGTCTTAAGCAAGGAGTCTTCGATTCTATTATGGCTAGGAGAAGGAAACCTATATTCTTCTTTCATTGAATGGAGATTTATAAAAGTATGCTCTTTCTTCCTTTCTCTGAAGGAAGAAATGTTTCCCAGCTGCCTCTACACCTGAGAAGTCGCACAGGAACACCAGGGCAGTGAAGAGGGAGTAGATTTGGAATCAGACAGACCTGCACTTGGACTCCAGACTTGCTATATACTAGCTCTGCTCCCTTGACTCTTAATCTCCTGGATCCACAGATACCTTTTCTGTTAAATGAGACCACGCCTCCTCCCGCACGAACAGTGGGGAGCTTTACCTTAGGGGTACGTGAGAGCATTTAGCACATCACTTGGGGTGCAGCAAGCTCTCTCACATCTCCTTTTCTTTTCTTCCTTTTTTAAAAGAATATATTTATTGATTTTTTACAGGGAGGAAGGGAGAGGGATAGAGAGCTAGACACATCGATGAGAGAAAAACATCGATCAGCTGCCTCCTGCTCACCCACTACTGGGGATGTGCCCACAACCAAGGTATGTGCCCTTGACTGGAATCCCTCAGTCGCAGGCCAACACTCTATGCACTGAGCCAAACCAGTCGGGGCTCATACCTCCTTTTCTATTCCTTCCTTTTGACCCAAAGAATACCCTGTCTACATAAGAATGGGTCACAGGGTCATGGTTGGGAGAAAGCTTTGGGCAGAGACTTTTAGCATGTTTTTAATGCTGTCATTTATCATAGGGTACAAAGGACTATATAGTGTAAAAAAGAGTTTAAAAACTATGCAGCCAATATAATCTTCATCATTAAGAATGTTGCCATAAAAATGAACTTGTATGCATATATGCATAACCAATGGACATAGACAATAGGGTGGTAGAGGCCTGGGGTGGGGGTTGGGGGTGGGCTAGAAAGGGTCAATGGGGGGGGAGGGGGGAAGAGGGATATATGTAATACTTTCAACAATAAAGATTTAAAAAATGTATATATATACAAAAAAGAATATAGCAAATGATGAGCTATTGCCTCTTGAGCGAAGTGACATATTTTGAACATTTGTCACTAACGAAGCTCTCATGTCCTAGTTTGTGCGGAAGTGTTTGTAATGTTAGTAAATCAACAAAGAAATAGCCATTGTCATCCAATGTAATGGAAGAAAACAATATTTATTCAGCAGCCTCCATGAGCTAGGGACTACGCTATGTGCTTCCTGCCTTCACATATAGTTTTTAATCCCCCTAATAAAACAGCCCAGATTCTTGGACCTCAGTGTAGAGAGAAGAATGAGATATTAGGGTGGCCTTTGCAAGCTTTTCTATTTCATCACTGGCATCTCTCACAGTTGTTATGGGAAATCTCTCCGGAAAGCCAAGCATAACAATTGGTAATGCTTCACACATAATACGCCTGCTTGCCGATGAGGTTACAGTCTGCTTCTCACATCCACGCTGAGAAAGGCAAGCCTTGACGATGCCTCTTGATGCATCTGGACCTCTCCTTCCACGTTCATGATACAAAATCCGAATTTGCGCCGATTTCTAAAAGACGACACTGCTCGTCAAACACTATACTTTTACAAGCTACTATTTCAACATTTATTTTCTACTACTTCCCTTCAAGGAAGACACATTTCATGAATTTAACTCATGCACGTTCTCTGACTTGCTAACTAAAGGAAGTCCCCAGAATTCATCCATGTCTCTCTATGTTCTCTGCCACGGCTCTGACCACTGTTATAGCGCTGCTGCAAGTGTGTGAGATGTTTTGAGTGCTTACGATTTACCAGGCACTGTTTCGGGGGTGCTTTGTCCATATCATCACATATAACCCTAATAACATCTTTGAAGGCAGGAAGTGCTTGCAAACCTATCTTCAGATATACAAACCGAGGCACCAAAAATGAAGGCTTTTGCCCACAACTTGTAAGTGATAGAGCTAGGAAGTCAACTGCAGGCGGCCAGACCCTGGTGCTTACATGCTGGACCACTGCACACTTCTTTTGCTCTGACATTTATGTAAGTTTCCTGTTTTTCCTGTATCCTCTTGATGTTCTAGGAATCTTCACCCTGCAGCTTGTGATCTTACTAGAGGCCAATGCACAAAATTCGTGCAAAGGGCTCGACCCTTGCAGCCCTGGCTGCCTCTTAGCTCTGCAGCCCTGCCCACTGTTTGTTCTGGAAGGTTGTCCTGCCATCCAGTCTAATTAGCATATTAGCTCTCTATTATATAGGATCATCATCATATTTGAAACTCTTAATGGCTCTTTTCCACCGTCAACATGAAGTCCAGATCCTCATCACTCTGCATGGTCTAGCCTTGCTCCACCCTCCCACAAGGGCCCTTGCAAGTGTTCCTGGGATTGCCAAAATTTCTCTTCTTGCATTTTTGTATCCTGAGTTTAATTCTGATCATCCTGCTAGTGGGTACTCCCCTCGTTTCGGACATTACTCACTCCTCTTCCACTTCTTTTCTTCCTCCTCCCTGATTCTTCCTTTCCATTTCCTTGTGGGCTTCCTTCTCCCTTCCCTTTGTACCTCAGAGATCTACCATCAGTTCCTGGCCTCTCCTCCCTCCCCCTCACCTACCCACCCTCAACTCATATAAACTCTTCCTCCGTTAAGCAAACCAGTGGCTTAAACTAAGGCTGCTGAGGATTACTGCCAACTCTCATTCTCAGACTCCATGCTGGGTTTTATATGCTGATTCCGCTGACTTCTAAATGTTCCTCCTGGACATGTGCACAAAGACTGCAAAGTCAACACGTCCCAAACTGTGTCCATTATCTTCTCTGGAAAACTGCCAGCTGCTCCTGTATTTCCGCAGTGAATGGTGTGTCCATTCACCTGGCCATCCGTACCGAAACCTCAAGGTCATCCTTGCATCCAGTCATAGAACCTTTAGATGATCAATTGGCACCTAGTAAGAGATATAGATGTTAGTAATTCCTCTTGTTATTATTTCTCCTGAGTCCATTGGCCACTTAGGAACATTGTTGTTTTACCAACACTGGTAAAACACATTTTAATTGCGTTAGCCAAACTTCTCTAGTTAAGGAAGTCTAATTCGGATATGCAAACTGCCCGCCCCCCCCCTCCCCCCCCTCTAGGAAGGGTACTAGAATAAATTATCAGCTCCCAAGAATAAACCATCATCTTCTTCTTCTTTCTTTACTTTGAAAAAAGAAATCTCTTTTTTACTTTGAGAAAAAGAAATCATTAAAAAAGACTGTTACTTTCTTCTTCTTTTTTTCCTCTCTAACCAGGGAAGTGGACATCAAAGTGCGGAGTGTTTGACAAGAGGACCAGTTGGTTCCATTCAGGGGCACGTTATGAATTGTTCCTTTTTGACAGGGGGAGGAATTCATTACATTTTGTTTATGTAGCACCTCCCGGGGGCCGTTCCTAAGTGGCTCTCAAAAGGTTTCTTCTCCCTAGAACACACTTGTCCTTCGGGGTTCCCAGGGACAGGGGATGGTGTGTGCAAATAAAATAAACTCACCCCGAAGGCCAGTAATTTAGATTAATAAAGAGCTATGTTTATACAACTCCATTAACAAAAGTCTCCATGGCAAGTTGAACCCAAGTTTCTCAGGCCACGCAGCCATTTCTAAACAAGACTGCAGGTCTATGAAATAAGGAGACAGTCTCTTCAGAATCCTCAGACCGTTGTGATGAATTCTGGGACCCCCTCCCCCATTTCTCAGGAGACCACTCCTTGAATTTGGAAGACTCGGTAGGAATCTGTAGGAATTAGCTCAGACCTCTCTGTCCATCCATTCATCCCTCCTCTATCCATTCATACCCACGCTTTTGCTTATTCCCATCTCCTACAGGGGAACCAGCCAGGAAAAAAAGCATTTCGGGGATTAGAGACGCCTACATTACATAACACTCAGGAGCTTTGATCTGAATCGTCATTGAAACCATGTGAGACAAGTAGGGCTTAGTTTAATTCTCTTCTACTTTTTCTAAAAAGAATGAAGACCCACAGCAGTTACAAGATTTACCCAAAGGAAAGAAAGCTGCTATTTACTGGATACCTATTAGGTCCCAGACGGTGTGGGGAATACTGTGAAATGTGTGTGCGTCCTGTGATGGATGCGGAAAGGGAGCCCCAGAAAAGTCACAGAATGGCTGCAGTAAGCAGGAAGTGGGAAGTTGAAAAGTCTCTGGCCTTCCGATGGCCTCAATGCTGCCTCACCTGAGACCACCGAGGGTCAAGGTCCTCACCTTCTGCCAACCCCGTCCCTCTGCGACATCCCGGCTTTCTTCCCCTTTCTCCTCCCAAAGTTTCAAGAAGGGTCAGAAAGCAAAACCATAAAGTCAACACGAATAGCTGAGGGAGGGCTGGGCTGGGAGAAGGGTCCTGGGAGTGTGTGGCTGTGTGAAGATAACATTTCCCACCAGGGCCGGGGAGCCGGGGGAGCGCCGCCCTCCCCCCAGGCCTTCCTCCCCCCTCCCCCCGCGTTTCTTAACCAGTGGTTGACAGCCCTGCCCTCCCCCTTCACACTCCCCACTCTGCTCTGGGAGGTCTCTGCAAACTCCTTCTGGAGGCTGGGTTCTCCTTGGTTCCAGTGCTGGCTCTCAGTAGCTCCTTTTCTGCCTGGATACCGGCCCCTCTTGACTTCAGCGCCCATCTCTGCAGAGGTGATCCCAGAGTTGCTCCTGCTTCTCAGGCCTTGTCTGAGCATCACCTCTCTGGTTCCCAAAGGTGCCCGATGACCTTCTGCATCTGGTCTCCACACCAAAGTGCCTCTTGCACCTTCTACTCCCCCATAGCAACATGCCACAGTGTCTCCTAGTCAAAATGGATCAAGCCATTTTGTAAGTGCTAGCATGCAAAGCATAGAAAACAAGCCCCCCATCTTCATGGAGCTTCCAGACCACAATGGTAGATGGACGTGTGGCTGCACGTGGGGTCAGTCAGATGTTTCTTTGCATAATGCGCATTCTTCCGTTGTAACACTGCTTTCTTCTGTCTGCTGTGAGGTATTTTCCACACATGAGTCGCCTCCTTTTGAGTCTGAGCTCCCAGGCACTTTCTCATTCATCTCTGCGGCCCTCCCTGCTCTAGGAGACTGGTGGCACAGAGCGGGTACTCAACAAATGTTGCTTGAGTATAAATGAATGAATTTATTTTTTTAAAAAATATATTTTTTATTGATTTCAGAGATTAAGGGAGAGGGAGAGAGAGATAGAAATATCAGTGATGACAGAGAATCATTGGTCACTGCCTCCTGCATGCCCCCTCCTGGGGATCGAGCCCACAACCTTGGCATGTGCCCTTGACCTAAAGTAAACCCGGGACCCGTCAGTCCACGGTGCAACACGCTATCTGCTGAGCCAAACTGGCTAGGGCTAAATGAATGAATTGAGAGGCCAAGGTGTGGGTGATAGAACACCCACCTCTTCCTAGCTGTAGAACAGCCTGTCCCCTTACTCGCTACACTACTGTATAGTTAACCTCAGGTGCACTTGAAACAGACAGTGAACTTGAAACCAGTTCCTTGGAAGGAAGGAAGAATTAGTAACATATTTCAAGGTTTAGCCTTATACCAGGCACTGTCTGAATGCTCCCTGAAATCTAACAGTATCTTCCCGTAGACCCCAGGAGGTAGTATTGTTATCCTTGCTTTACAGGTAAAGGTACTGACACTTAGGGTGGTGGTGGGGGGCGGGGGTCAATGCTTCCCGAAGCCAGACAGCTGGTCTGCAGCAACACTGGAGTTTGAACTCTGACCCGGGTATTTTCAGAGCCTACCCCACAGTGTTTCCAGCTCATTAAAAGCGGAAATATACATCTGGCTCAGGATCCAATCGTCATTTCCTTTCATGTCATTCAATTTTAGGTCACCCCGGGTCCTCCAGAACCCTGGAATTGTCCCGGCGAAGGAAATCACAAGCCGGTAAGACACGGGTTTATTACTGCTACACTTTTCAATGTGCCGGAAGCAAGTTCCCCCCCCAAATGCAGTGAACTTTTCGGCTCTTCCCAGCGGAACTGCGTGTGGTCAGGCAGGACGGTGCTGGTCCGAGAGCATCCATGGGATGTCAGTTCTCTCCACAAGCTCCTATCTGTCCGGAGCCGCCAACAAGAAAGCCCTTTAAGCAGATCTGTACATTGGGGGCCGGCTGGCGAGGCACGTGCCGTGAAGCACCCCTCCCCAATAATCAAACTCTTGTAAGCCGCGTGAATGAGGGCCTTTCTCCCGGGAGAAGTATATGTTTGTTTGTTGGCCTGGTCCTAAGGACTTAAAGAAAATGCCGGAAACCAGCGCTGCTCTCCGCCCTGAAAGGAACATTGGTCCTTTGTTTCAGAAACGCATTTGCAGGCGGGCTTCTGAGGCGGGCCCCGCACTCCCTCACTGGTTCTAGGCCTTTGTAAGCTCCTGGCATTGAAGAGCCGAGGGCTTTCTTTTGCCTTTTTTTCTCTCCAATGAATCCCTCATTGTATTGAACACGTTCTCCCTCAATTTTGATAAAAGCAACCCCTCTCCAAGCCAAGTAGAGTGGAAAGATTAGGACCTGGAGTAAGATTCGCTAGCCTTGTAGGCTGTGTAGTGTGAAAGGGTTTGACACGTGGGTATGGAGGCTGGAGCCTCAGTATATTCTTGCTTTCTCTTCATTCAGGAAGGGCATTCACACTTGTTTTAGTCACTGCAATGCTGCTCAGATGTACAGGGTTTAAAAATATTTTCCACGCCATCTATGCACACTCCTTTCTTTTTATTATTATTATTTTTTTAGTATTTTAAGTTTTTATTCCCAATGATTTTCTTAACAGGCCTGTGGGGCCGACTTTGAGAGGCAGTGGAGTATAGGGTCCTGGGGTAGACGGAGGCCTTACAAACCCGGCTTCCTTCCCATCTCTTGGTGATGTAGGGGAGGCCTTTGTCTCTCTGAACCTCACTGGCTTCTGCCTGCAAAATGGGAGTCAGGTGACTCTATAGCCTACCTGGTGGCGAAGAGGGCTAACTCAGGCAGGCGGAGTGCCTAGCACAGTCACGCCAGAGGTGCTTACCAAACACCTGCCTTGAGAGGTAAGGACCCTGAGTGGCAAGGGGGTTAATAGACATGCTGTGTGAGTTTTGCTGGGGCTGCCAGAGCAAAGGACCACAGACTGGGTGGCCGAGACAACAGATACAGATACTGACTCCTTCACAGTCCAGGAGGCAGAGTCTAAGATCAAGGTGTCGGCAGGTTTGGCCTCTTCTGAGGCTTTCCTCCCTGGATTCTAGATGGTTGTCTTCTCCCTGTGTCTTCACATGGTTTTCCCTGAGTGTGTGTGTGTGTGTGTGTGTGTCTGTGTCTGTGTCCTAACCTCCTCTTCTTTTTAAAAAATAAATATTTTTATTGATTTCAGAGAGAAAGGTAGAGGGGGAGAGAGAGAGAGAGACAGAAAATCAACAATGAGAGAGAATCATTGATTGGCTGCCTCCTGCATGCTCCACACTGGTGATCAAGCCCACAACCCGGGCATGTGCCCTTGACCAGAATTGAAGCTAGGACTCTTCTATCTGCAGGCTGACATTCTATCCACTGAGCACACCAGCCAGGGCCTAATCTCCTCTTCTTATAAGGACACTAGGCATGTTGCATTAGGGCCCACCTTACTGGCCTCTTTTTAATGGCCTCCAAAAAGACCCTGTCTCCAAATACGGTTGCAGGCTGAGGTCCTCGAGGGCTAGGACTTCAACATAGTGATTGTGGGGGGACACAAGGTGGCTGTAACACAAGGAGCGCCTGGTTGGCTCCAGTGAAAACATGCATTTGATTTTATATACAGAAGAGCAGGTAGTTCCCTCTCAGTCTCCCTTCTCCAAATTCTCTGAGTGAGCAGCATGCAAGCTGTCCTCTCCCCAGTTTTATTTGTCCTAAGTCTGGCCCCAAGTCTCATTATCCCATTAAGATGGAAAGCCCCTTGAGGCCAGGCTATTATTGCCATTTTCATGGCTCTCAGCTCGTGTTCACCATGGTGAGTCCAGGAGAAGTACTTGGAGTTGGTTCATTTGATTTACCATGCATCCTGGTCCATGCAGTGTTGCATGCCTAGACTATAGCTATGTTCTCAGTGAACATTCATGCATTCCTTCAGCGAACATGCACTGAGCATTGTAATACAGTCTTTTCTTTTGAGGAGCTCACAGTCTACTAGGAAGACAGACTTACAGACATCATTTCAGATGAATAAACATGGTTTTATTGAAGTATGTTGAAGGTAGAGAGAGAGTGGCAGAACTATAGATAGGAGGGGGTTGGAGTCTGGAAGGAGAGGCAAGGGGGTCTAGGAAGGCTAGAATTCCAGACTTGCCACTGAAAGCACAGGCCACGGGTAGCATCATGGCATCACCTGTGAACTCATTACAAATGCAGACTCTCAGGCTTGACCTCAGACCTGAGTGCTCAGGATCTACTCTGTCCTCAGACTCACATCAGACATTGGAAATGAAAATGCCTACACAGGATAGTGTATGATTGAGTACCTGGGTGAGTGTAAGAAGAGCCTTATGGTTCTTAGTCCACATTTTACTTTCTCATCAGGGCTGTGATAAGACTACCATTCCTACGGTAAATGAAGATACTTGAAATAACCATGGTGGTATTTATGCAGCTGCTGCTGCTGCTGCAGTGTCACTGGAATGCCTGCTTGGTCTGACCACAGCTATTTCATACTTTCACTTAATACTTCAACACCATCAGCATCTCTATTTTACTGGAGAAAAAATACGGCACAGAGAAGTGTCTTGCTGAAGGTCCCTTGGCTGATGGTCCCAGGGTTGAGTCTGAGCCCCAATCCTGCCACTTGAGCCTGGGAATTTCCTGGTTCACGTCACGGTGTCCAGCCAAGGCCGAGATAATGCATTGGTGATGCTGAGGTTCAGAACATTATGGGGCAGAGGGCCACCTTCTTCCCTGTGGACCTGGTGACAAAGTCCATGGTTTATTGGAAGGGAGCTTTTGATGTTGCCAGTGGGGAGGAGAGGTCTGGAGGAGGGGGCAGGGAATTAGTTATTTGCCCCTTTTTCCTTACATGTGGGCAGAGGGGGCAAGGCGCTCTGCATCCCGGATGCTGGGACTATGTTCCTTAGCAGAAGGTAAGGTGCCTTTCAAGGCCCACCAAGCTTTTCTGAAGCATTGATCTCCTGGCGCCATCTCTGTAGTCTCAGCTGTATGGCTGTGTGCAGGTCACCTACCTCTTTGAGGCTTAGTTTCCTCCATTTTATTTTCTCACCACGGCTGTGGTAAGATTGCTGTTCCTACCTGTGTTTATGCAGCAGCAGCTGTTACAGGGCAACTGGCGTACCTGCTGGACAGACTAGAAGGACAGCCACGGTGGCGCCTACTCAGGGCTCACAGGGACACTCAGGGGTGAGGGGTGTGCTTGCACAGAGTGGGACCCCGGGAAAGGCTCATCGAGTGAGCCAGCAGTTCTGAAAGCGTTTTGTAGATGGACTTGAATGAGCTGCACACATAGGAGCAATGTCACTCTCCATGGGCTGGGGAACCCTCTGGCTTGCCCCGAATCTGTCCCCCAACTACCAGGCCTGGGCCATGGGTGACTTTCTGCAGGCCCAGAGGCTGGCTTTGCAAAGAGGAGCAGACAGCATCCTCTGTTCAGGTCTTGGGGCTCCTCTCGCCAGAGCCGCTGGTGGTTTGGAGTCAGAGAGCTATTGAGGGGAGCCACAAGGACACGTTCTCTCCCCGTGGCCGGCACAAGGGGAGGTTGTTTCACATCAGCCGGCAGCCGGCACATTCGGTCAAAGCAGCTGAAGGAGAAGAGTCATCAAAACACCCAGGGAGACGAGCCTGGCGCGGGCAGCAGATAAAGACTAGAGGGTGGTGGCCCGGGCACACTGGCCCCCTTCACCCGGCGCTGGCAGCCACGCGCTCGCCATTGTCTGTGCCCACGGGCTGTGACGATGGAGACTTGCTTATATTCCTTCTTGAAGAAAGGCCTGATGTTCCAGGAAAGAGAGTTTGTGTTGTATGGGCAGTGACTGCCCAATGAAGCCCGTTGGCTGGGAAAATAGTGAGGCACACATTCAAACTGGCCCTTTGTCCCTGGGAGTGGAGAAGATGGGGGAGGAGGCTCCATCTCAGATCTGGACCCTTGGGCTTTCCTGCCACTGTCCTGCCTGCTGGAGGCCAAACTGGTGGCGTCTGTGGCTGACCTGGCTTCAGGTCCCCTGAGGCTGTAGCCACCTATCTCTCCGGGTGCTCTCCTACCCTCCCAACCTCTGAATCGTAAGCATCTCCTAACCCGGCCGGCGTGGCTCAGTGTTTGCGTGTCGACCTATGAACCAGGAGGTCACAGTTCGATTCCCAGTCAGGGCACATGCCTGGGTTGCAGGCTTGATCCCCAGTGTGGGGCGTGCAGGAGGCAGCTGACCAGTGACTCTCATTACTGAGGTTTCTATCTCTCTTGCCCTCTCCCTTCCTCTCTGAAATCAATAAAAAGGAAAGTAAGAAAGAAGCATCCCCTCAGCGTGCACTTTAGAGAGGATCGGAGGAGGCAGTCCCCACGAGTGAGGAGGGGGCGGAGGAGTTGCGGAGTGGGTTTTACTATCCTCTTTTCCAGAGAGAAATGCTAGTAGGCTTTCCTTAGGTGTCCATCAGAAAGTTTGGGGAATATATGCATGTGCATTTTTCTTTTCAAAAGCAATCATATTCTAAACATGCCTCTGCACCTTGTGCTTCCCTTAATAAAGCAGCGGAGAGCTTTTTATTATCAGCATGTAGAAATCTGCCTAATTCTTTTTAGCAGCTGCGTAGCTTTCTGTAACTCAGGCTATTATTTTCAGTGAAAACATTACATAAATAAGTAGTAATATATATTTCTTTGAAAATATATCTGCACAGCAATTTTTTTCTCTTTTTCCTTTTTATTGAGTTTATTGGTACAGTGAATTTCAATAAGCCTAGGAATTGCTGGATTAAATAGTATGTGCAGTTTTGTTTAAAAACAAACAAACAAACAAACAAACAAACAAACAAACAGATATTGCCAAATTGTCCTGTAAGGAGAGTGCCTTCAATTGTGAATAGCTGTTTTTCCACACGCTTATCAACATGGAGTATTATGCGATTAAAAAATGGCTGATACGATAAGTGAAAACTGGTATCTCCTTATTTTAATGTGCATTTCTTTATATGAATGATGCTGAGTATTGTTTCATGTGCATTCCCCACTTGAATTTATCCTTCCTGATAATGACTGCTTCTATCTTTGTGTTGGATTTGATACCTAGTTTTTATTGCCCAGATTTCCCCTTTCACACAGAATCCCTCTGTCCGTCAGGTGGAGGCTGAGTAAGTCAGGTGAGGGCAGAGTGATTTAACTTTGTGCTCCTCAGGCTCTGGAACAGCCAGTTATACTAGTAAATTTCTAGTAAATTTCTTCCCATCCCTTCTGCCTGAGCCCTCCTTGGAAAATGAAAGGATTGCAACCTGATCCTGCCTCTTGCTCTTAGATGCTCATTGCATTCTTGGTGGATTAAGGGTGTCTAGTTTCCTTGGGAGGAATGAAATATGGCCAACTAACTGAGGAGAGGGCAAGCCCCTTCAGTAACCTCCTTAATGGGAGTTTTTATGGGGTGTATTTTCACCTCATTGAGCTTTTTATTTCACTAAGATTCTTTCATCCACCCAAGCAGGTGAAGAAAATGGGAAAATGATGGCAGAGAGAGGAAGAGCTTTAGGGACTTGTAAAGAAAGAGAAAGCTGCAAGAAGTGGTCTCATATTTATTTACATTTAAGGTCTAACAAGCCATCAGACAAATAGCAAAAGGGTGAAAATTGTTATTCTTAATTAATAGTGTGGCTTGTAAAATAGGTAATTTATTAAGAGAACTGGGCAATTTACTTAGCTATTCATTTCATCGTTCATGGGGAATGGCACCCTTCCCAATCACCATTCATTCATTCAAAAGCTTGATCATCTATATTAGAAGTCCTATCTTTAGCCAGTTAATCCAAACAATTTTTGAAGAAGGGAATGATTTAAAAAATACATGAATAATTAATTTATTTTGTTTGATTCGAAACTTAAGTCTATATACCATTCACCTGAAACGAGGCATTTGTGTATTGGTTTTTATCTTTCTTGCAAAACACACACACACGCACACACACACACACACACCACAAGCCACACCTATAATGTGTCATTGATGTTTCTTTAAAGTGGGTCAGGTACTTAGAGATACTTTGGAGCAATTTGATTTTAGAATTCTAACTTTGTACAATGTTTTTCCTCCAATATTGATGCACTTAACAAAGAATTCCTAAATCCAACTTGCCTTCATCAAAATTTCCCCAACAAATTCAACTTCAACTTCATCAAAATAATAATTTCCTTTTTTTAACATTCAGATTCTGCAGGATTACAGATTATGTAATTAAATTACATTCCCATAATACTAGCTAACTTTGAGGGCTTGTGCTCTGCCAGGTGTTGTGTTCAGTGCTTGACCTGAATTCACTTGTTATTCATTAAAACCAGTCTGTGAGGCCAGGAATAGGATCCTCATTTCCCAGGGCGGGGGGGATGACATGAACTGGCTTGAGAAAAGCATACTGATGACTCTTGATGAGCAAATAACTTGATGGATGGGTCCAGAAGTGTGCGATATAATAGCCCGCACCCGCAGCCCATGGGCATTAGCCTTTGTTGGGTGGGACCACTCCAAGGTATTTTCCACACAGACTCCCAGAGTTGCTCAGAGAGATGGAGTCCCAATTGCCCACAGCATCTGCTTGCCCAATAACACACCTTTTAAAAAATACATATTTTTATTGATTTCAGAGAGGGAGAGAGAGAGAGAGAGAGAGAGAAACATCAGTGCTGAGAGAGAATCATTGATGGGCTGCCTCCTGCATGCCCTCCACTGGGGATCGAGCCTGCAGCCCAGGCATGTGCCCTTACCGGAATCAAACTGTGACTTCCTGGTTCAAAGGTCGACACTCAACCACTGAGTCAAGATGACTGGACCCAGTAACACACCTTTATCAGCTGTCTTCCCTTCTCTCTCACTTCCTCATGTGCCTGCAGGTACCTCCTGGTCAGACCCAGCTACCTACTTTGCAGGAACCATTGCAAATTGAAACGGAAGGGCCCCTTGTTGAAAAATTATTATGAATTTAATGACGATGACAGCAGAGCATGAAGCCAAGCACAGGACCTTTCTGAACACAGACCCTGAGTGGCTGCGCAGGTTGCGTGCCTACGACGCTGGTCCCAGAGCGTGCACCCTTCCCAAGTAAACTACTTGCACTACCTCGACTTGGTGTTTGCATCTGGGGAACCCACCCTGAGACACAGAGATATTCCACAAATATATCACCATGAAGATAACTGTATTTTCATTAATTAGATGCCAGGGCCACCTTTATAATATTGGTCTTAATTTTCTGGCTAGGTATTCATTCTTCCATTGCTTCTACATGGCAATGGTTTTCTGCTATTTTCTATAAGGAGAATGGAAAGATAATTCAGTGTTTCCTCTAATATGATGGCACAGAGTCCTTTCTTTTTAACCATTGATAGCTTAGAAACATTTCCACTTCAAAGTCCATGATTAATAATGTCTCATGAATTTTCAGGATTGTTATCAAGTGTTGGAAAATCCTCAGCACGTTCCCTTCATACCTGAGCAATCTGATTTCAGGACACTTCCTGTGCACTGGCTAATCTTAAAGGCTCTGTTTAATTAATTTTCTAATGCTGCTGTGACAAATTATGCACTTGGCAACTTAAGGATCACACAGACGTATTATCTTACAGTTCTGTGGATCGGAACATCAATGCAGATGTTGAGAAAAGCACACTGATGTTGCTGCAGTAAAATCAAGGTGTTCGCAGGGCAGCAGGCACTTCTGGAAGCTCCAGAGGGAGTCTGTTTCCTTGCCTTTTCCAGCCGCTAGAGGACACTTGCATTTCTTGGCTGGTGACCCCTCTCTCCATCTATAAAGCCCCACATGTCCTGCAGTCAATTTCCCTCTGATCCATTCTTCTGTCTCCTTCCATTTTTAAGAACTCATGTGATTACCTTGGGCCCACCCAGAAAATCCAGGCAAATCTCCCCATCTCAACATCTGTGCTCTTAATCACATCTGCAAAGACCTCCTGGCTACACTGGGTACCACATTCACTTGTTCCAGGGACCAGGATGTAGGCACCTTTTAGGGCAGGGACAGCCATTACTCTGCCTACCGTGTTCTTTCCACCAATGGCATTATTAGCAGATTTGTCCTCCACGTCTTGTTTTGTGGTGGATTATGAGGTTTTTGTTTTCTTTGTCAGTGCCAGTTAAATCAGTAAGAAACTCAAGTACTTTCCCAATGTGTTTGTAGGATCCATTCTTCTTCATTAATTGGACAATCAAATAATCCGAGAGCCTATTTATTACTCTAGTCACCGTTTTTCTTTTTTTTCGTAATGAATTACTACTTTGTTATGGTCTGATTTTTTTCTTCTTCTGGCAATTTACTTCTTGAGGTCTGAAAAATTTCTCTTGATTTTTATCATGCTTCTATATTGCTCTCACATCATATTCAATTTCTTATCTAAACATTTTCTTCATTGTTTAATAGATAAAGATGACAAAGCGGTATCTTTATGTATATTCACACGAGGAATGTTTCATTTCTGACTTATTTAATTGGCATAAATGTTCTTTATTTTGCAGGTTAAGTGACACATGCCCAACCGCATTTCCCATATTTATTCTGCAAATGCTGGTGGCCTCAGCAATGCCATTGACAAGGAAGGAGGTAAGAGGTTTCTATCTGGTTCTAGTTAAAATACTTATTTTTTTTTGCCAATTTTACAAAAATGTATGGCCATAGGAACACAGTGCTACAGCTGCTGCCTGAGGCCTGTAAGGGGTCCACTGCTTAAGGTTCTTCAGCTTAAAATAAATATGTTCTGAGTGCTGTGGGCTACAATGGAGGGGAAACTAACACAGCCAGGAAGTGTCTGGGAAGACTTGGCAGAGGAAGCTGAAGCATAAACTAGGTCTTGAAGGATGAGTGGAATTTAGCCAAGAACAGAAGGGAAAGCAGGGTCTTCTAGGTAGAGGTCATGACTTGTTTCAGCACAGAAGCCGGTGAGAAAAAGTGACAGTCATTCAATGTGGGTGGTGGAGGAGAAGGAGGGAGAGGAAGAGGAAGAAGAGGAGGAGGAGGAGGAGGAGGAGGAGGAGGAGGAGGGGAAGAGGGAGAGTGAGAAGATCTGCTGATGAGCGAGGTGTGACAGAGACTGTGGGCTTTTTTTCTGGGGGCAGGGAAGTCCCCCAGAGTTTCAAACAGAGAAGACAGAGGATCTCTTTTAAAGTCCCTTGGGTCCTGCCTTGAAGAGAAGTGGATGGGGGAGCAAGAGTCACCACTGTCATCTTTTTGCTCCCAAAGCAAATTCACAGCCACGATCCCTCCAGAGCAGGGCTACCCCATAGAACTCTCGGTGATGTTGGGAACGTTTATATCTGCACTGTTTAGGGTGGCAGCACCAGCTACATGTGGCTGCTGAGGGACTGAAATGTGACAAAGGTGACTGAATTCAAATTTTTATTTAATTAAAAATTTTGAATAGTCACATGCAAGGCGAGTGGCTATCATATGGAATAGCACATCTCAAGACCCTCAGAGAAAGTCTGTGGGATAGACAGACACAGTAGCGTAAGCTTAACATACATTTTCAGTATTCAAGGACTCATTCTAGGCATTGAAGAGGAATTTAAGCAGTATAGGACATAGTTATACCCTAATTTAATGGGACTTATGATCAGGACAAGGCGTTGTGTTAAAAGGAATGAGCCCAATTGGTGTAGCTCAGTGGTTGAGCATTGACCTATGAATCAGGAGGTCACAGTTTGATTCCCGGTCAGGGTGCATGCCTGAGTTCAGGCTTGATCTCCAGTGTGGGTATGCAGGAGGCAGCTGATCAATGAGTCTCTCTCATCATTAATGTTTCTATTTCTCTCCCTCTTCCTTGCTCTCTGAAATCAATAGAAAATATTAATAAAAGGATGAGGGAATAGTAAGGAAATACTCAGTGTATGCAAAACAAAAACAAAAACCCAAAACCAAACAGTGATGAGGATGGATATGCGTGACAACATGGTTGTAAACCACACAAATATGCAAGTGTACAAGACTGATTAAGAAAATGCATCCAGGCTTTGGTATAGCTTCCATCTATTCAATGGAATGATATAAATAATGCAAAAGCGTATTTATTTCAATAGGAAGATGTTTATGATATAGTAGAAAAGCATATTATAAAAGGGTTATAAAAATGTTAATGAAAATATGCTTGGCGAAAGATCTGGAAGTCTATGCATAAAATACACATACCCGTGGTGGTTATTGCTGACTTTAAGGCAATTGCTTTAGTTTTGTCTTCCTTTTTTGGTAACCTTAACAATATTATCAACTATTTTCCTGCAGTGAGTGCATATTGCTTTTATAGCCCTAAAAATAAGAAAACAATAAAACGTCTTGTTTTAAAATGCTTGTGGAAGTGAAGTAGATGGCAAGATCTATTGTAGTTCAGAGAGAAGATACTCTCATAGGTGAGGGAGAGCATAGGCAGGGACGTGTTCTCACCAAAAATCAGTGTTGAAAGGAAAGGAGGAAGGTGAGGGCAGAAGACACGTACAACTATTTCTTGAGGGCTTACTCCATGCTGAGTGCGCATGTGTGTTCCCTCTTTTAATCCTCACCATGACCAGAGATGGTAGATATCACCATCATCCCGTTTTACAGATGAGGAACCTGAGACACTGAGAGGTTCAATGACCCTGTAGGCGAGATCAGAAATCTTGACGACAGAGACTAGGGATTTGAGCCTTGGCTGCAATGCTTGCTATCTGTTGCTCATTTTTGCTGCGGGGTAAGTTTCATAATGGGCTGGCTTCCATTCATGTATTGATTTGTGTAATGGCTGTGTCTGTGTAAAGTGTGTGCAATGGCTAGACTAGGAGCTCTGTGGGATAGGGATTGGAGGTGTCAGGTCACCAGGATCTACAGCATTTAACAAAGAACCTGGTACTCTGCTGACCAAATGAAGATGTATTAATTCCTGTCCATGTGACCCTCATAGAGAATTGGGAGAGACTCACAGGAGAGAATCAGCCTTACAGGGCTCTGTAAAGATCATGTACTCATGTCAGGGGTTTTGATATCTGAATACTTTCCTTTATTGGCTCTTTTCAAGCCAAATAACTTTTTTTTTTTTTTTTGGAACTGCTGATGATACTCTGGCAAAGTAGATTTAATCTAGAAATTCTTGGAATGCAGCAGAGAAACACAAATCATTTATTTGTTCTTAAACTGGGTGCTTAAGAGACTTTTTGATTCTTAATGGAATGATCAGAGCTTATATAATTCATATTTTTCAAAATGTTTTTTTAAAGAAAACACTTATTAATTTATTTAAAGTTACAATAATAAACTCATTACATGCTTGCATAAGTCACATTTTTAAAAAAATAAATCTTTATTGTTCATTTTATTACAGTTGTTTCTCTTTTTTCCCCCATATCTCCCCTCCTCCCAGTTCCCACCCCATCCACTGCCCTTATCCCCCCACCCCACTGTCCTCATCCATAGGTGTATAATTTTTGTCCAGTCTCTTCCCACACCTCCAAGCCCCTATCTCCTTGTGAACTGTCATTCCACTACCTTTCTACGCCCCTGATTCTATTCTATTCACCAGTTTATCAAAATGTTTTTGAAACATTTCTTATTTTAACCAAACTACGAGATAAGTTGAGGCATGTGAGGTGAAATCTGCATGTTATTAGTTGCATAATCACTATCGTTAGTCTTTAACACTGACATTAGGAAATGTTGATTTTTCTATTTTGTGGTCAAGCCAAAGAAGACTGTTCTCTGCAGAACTGGGTGAGGGTGCGAGGACAATTGGGTGCATCCTGAGTTCCCATGGGGTGCTGTTTATCAAACTGCTAATCACATCCTGAGAAACTTGATTTATTTGGCAAAGAAGAAGCACATCATCTTTGTGTCAGGTAAACTTAGGATGTTGTCTAATAGGTAGTGATCTCAGTGGCACTATTAAGACTATTCCATGTTTTCGTTGCAGCAAAGTGGGCAAATTCTGTTAAGCACAAAATAAAGTGAAAAAAGGAACCACATCCTTTGCAGACCTGTTAGTATTCTTCGATGGGGCTGCTTTATAAAACACTGGCTGAGAAGTTTTCCGAGGTTTATTATAACACAAAATTATTACACACAGACCCACACAGATAGAATGAAAGACCTCCATGAATGCGATTAAATGCTAATGAGGGACCACAGACCTGACGCCATGTTGAGCGCATGTGCCTTCAGTGACCTCTTACAGTTTCCTGGCACTTTGGGGTATGGTACATCATTTCTCACATGACTACAATAGCATAGAAATGGATGTGATTGTGTGTGTGTGTGTTCCTTTACTTTTCCAACATGTTCTGAAGTCTGACAGATTTGTGCTTTTGTATCTTTACTCTTAGGAAAAACCCATGGTCTCCCATTTCTCTCTCCTTTGTCGGTTGTGAAAATGTGATATTATGGCTATGATTCAGGGAGGGAAATGTTGGATCCCAATAAGGCCAGCAGCAGGATGGGAGCAACTGGGTCTACTTGTCAGGGGCTGTGCATGGCAAAGAGGGTGAGGTACTGGGAATAGGCTTTGGAAGACGTGAAGAACTGACAAGATGGCAGAGTCCTGTGAGGTGAGAAATGACCTTCCTCTCCCATGATACCCCAAGGCTTCAGTGTTGTTTCTAAAGTCACCAGATGTTAGGATTCTTTTTTTTTTTCTTCTTGGAAATTGGCTGAGACCATAATGATATGAGAGGGTGGAAGTGGGAAGGCAGGTTGATGGGACTAAAACAGAAGCTGGGGGAATCATAAGGAAGAAGTTGCATTCAAATGTATTCAATAGTTGAGGGGTGGAGGGGTCGAGTTGGGTTTACTTAAGTCTCAGAGCACCTAAGGGACCGCTCCACAGCACTCTTCACAGTGCTTTCAGCTCACATACCGACTTCACATTCTGCTACAAAAACAAACAAATAAAAGTGTTAGGTCCAGATGTCAGGGATTCTTTGATCATACCACAAATAAGTGAACTGGAACTTTAAAAAAATATATATATTTTATTGATTTTTTTTTTTACAGAGAGGAAGGGAGATGGACAGAGAGCTAGAAACATCGATTAGAGAGAAACATCGATCAGCTGCCTCCCACACACTCCCCACTGGGGACATGCCCGCAACCAAGGCACATGCCCTTGACTGGAATCGAACCCGGGGCCCTTCAGTTTGCAGGCTGATGCTCTATCCACCGAGCCAAACCGGCCAGGGCTGGAACTTTTTTTGATAAATTAAGATGTATATAGCAAGGCCTAGAGCAACCACATTCACCCTCAAAAACATAGTGAAAAATTATTAAGGAAGTGAAAATGCTACATATGTAAAAGAAAGTAGGAAAGGAAGAATAGAGAAATAAAAAAGACATGAGACAGAAAACAAAGTTAAATGTCAGACGTAATCCAACTATATCAACAATATCATAGATGTGAATAAATGAAACAATCCAATCAAAAGGCAGAGGTTGTCAGACTGGATAAAAAAAATCCACCTAATATGATATCTACAAGTGACACACATTAGAGTCAAAGATACAAATAGATTGAAAGTAAAAGGATGGAAGAAGATATATCACACAGTGACAGCACAAGTGTCCATCCTACAAAATAAACTTTAAAACAAAAAAAATGTTACTGGAGATGCAGAGGGATATTTTATAAATATAGAGTGTTGATCCATCAGGAAGCTGTAACAATTATAAACATATACATCCAATAAGAAAGCATCAAAATATGTGAAGCATAATCCGATAAAAATGAAGAAATAATTCAAAAGTAATAGTTGGAGAATTCAATATTTCACTTTATAATTTATAGAAAAGTAGGCAGACAGTCAGCAAGGAAATACAAGAAATGAACAATACTATAAATCAATAGATCTAACAGACATCTGTAGAATATTCCACCCAGTATCAGCAGTAGATACATTTTTCTCAAGTGCGGCATAGATTATATTCTAAGCCATAAAACGTTCAATGAATTTAAAGAGACAGAAATAATACAAAATATGTTCTTCCACCACATGGAGTGAAATTAGCAGTCAATAAAAGAAATTTGAAAAACTCACAAATATGTAGAAATTAATCAACTTTCTCCTTAATAACCAAAGGGTTAAAGAGAAAATCAAAAGGGAAGTTAAGAAACACAATGTGTGAAATAAAACATAAACTCAACATATCAAAGTTATAGGATGCAACTAAAGCAGTGTTTAGAGGTAAATTTATAGCTGTAAATGCCAATATTAAACAAGGATTAGGTTTTAAAATCAATAATAAACTTCCACATTCAGAGACTGGAAAAAGAGGAATAAACTAAAATGAAAGCAAGCAGAAGAAAGAACATAAGAAAGGTTAGAGTGGAAATTAATTTGAGACTAGAAAAAAAACCACTATCAGTGAGACAGAAAAGCTACTTCTTTAAAACATTAACAAAGTTGACAAATCTTTAGATCAAACAAGAAGAGTGAAGACTCAAAAGAGCTGTGAGTAGTCAAATGCAGCCGAATTCAGTTAGAACAGGACTGACAAGTGCTCATTGTCCTAGAAGCATCTAGTCCCTGGAGACCACCAGAAGCAGCTGAGTGATGGAGGAAAAGGAGATTGCAGGAGCCTGCCTAGTCAATGGGGAGGCAAGAAGTAGGGATGGCAGGTGAAGAAGGCTCTGGAGCTTTCTAGAAGAAAAATTCGATAGAAATAGAGAAGCAATTGGAGGGAAATGTTAGATACAGAGTGCTTATATTTTAATATGAAAGGCACTTGGTTTTCTTTCTAGACTCTCAGCACAGAATAGGGGAGGGGAGGCCAGGAAGAAAGAAACAGGAACCATAGGAGGACAGATGGAGGGGTGGCCATGCCGAGGAGGGGCCACACCTCGTAGTCTGTGCTAGGCTCAATGGTGGCCCGCAAAGACGTCCAGTTCCAGCCCTCAGAACCTGTGGATGTTACCTTTCATGGCAAAAGGGATTTTGCCAATGTGATTAAGTGCATCTGAAAAGTGAGAGGTTATCTTGGATATTCTGGGTGGGCCTCACATGTACTCATAAGAAAGAGGGGGCTCTGACTGTGGAATTCACCTTTCAAAACCCTGCTCAGCTGCCATCTCCTCCAGGAAGGCTTCCTTGATGTTCTCCACCCCCAGCTTCCCTGCCCCAGAGAGGGGCTTCCTCCCTCCTCTGCCAACCTGTGCTTTGCAGCACTAGTCCTATGACATGGAATGGAAGGCTCTTCCCTTTGTGTACATTTTTTTCTCTCTCTCACTAGACCCTAAGTTGGTTATCTCTGTGTTCCTTAAGCTCAGGAGAGAAGGTCCACAAACAAACTGAAATAATCACCGAGGGCTGCTTGAGTGAAGGAGTAATTCTGATCAGAGTGGTGACCGGGATATGGCCTGGAGGCATGCTTAAGCCTCAAGCCTATTTGAAGCCTTCTTGGCTGACTTATGTCCTTTCTCCAAAACCAGTTGCTTAAAAATTCATCGTCCAAAGTGAAAACATGGTGCAGGTTTGTTTCACCAGAGGCCAGCTCTACCTGATTGCTGGGATTCAATTTCCTGGTTTTTGAGTGGAATCACCTCCACGTCTTCATGCCCCACCACTGCCCAAACCAATAGCCTGTTTACTATTTATTGGCACCTCCATCAGGGGGCTGGAGTCCCCTTTGCTCACATCACCTTCTCCCTCCTGGACCCTGCCGCCTGTTTTCCTGGGCATGAAAGAGCTGAAGTCCCGAGAGAGGCCTAAACTCTCCGTGAACTTCATGTCAAATCACATAGTTTCAGAAAACCCAAATGCAGTTTGAAATTACAGTTAAGAGCCCATGGAACAGAAATGACAGGAACAGCTGAAAGCCCCGCCCCCACCATCTTTGACTCCCCTGGCCCTGTCCCCCCCCTCCCCTTGAGCTCTTCAGCACAGAGTTTGCTCACATGGGATACGAAACCTGAGCCTTGCCCAAGAGTGCACACCACAGAGTGGGGCGTTGATTTGGTCCATCCAGGGCCAGCAGCTGCTGGAAGGGGGCGGGGTGAGGGTGGCTGGCATTTGAGTTGCTCTCTGGAAGTCCTCAGGAGAGTTGCTGTTGGAGGGTCCTTGGGGGCTGCCCCCTCCTGTTTTGCGCAATCTATCTTTAGAGAATTGCAAGTTCATTTCTCAGAAGTGCCCCAGAGCCAAGATGACTTTTAAACGGACAAACCACTTCCTGCAATCTTTAACTGAATTGGGGCAGGGGGGTTGTGGCCATTGGAGGGGGCTCCATTCAGACTTGTCCACCCTCCTGTCTTCCCACAGCCCACCCCTGGCTCTGGGCCAAGAGAGATGGGGCCCTAGGTGGGTCACAGCCTTGCTCAAGGCGCTGGTCACTTACGGATTCTGGAAGAGGGATAGGGCCCTGTTCAGATACGCCATTTCAGATTAGACCCACCCCCTCGGAATCTCTGAGAGGCAGCAGGGATCAGAAGGCTGTTGTAGAAAGAAATGGCTGGAACCCATTCAGAAATGTCCTCAAGTCTCTGAGTGGGCATCAACACTGAAAAGGCCATCAAAAGGCAAAGGTCCCCAAAGGATATTCCCAAGCAGTGTGGCACAGTGGAGAGAGAGAGAAAGAGAGAGAGAGAGAGAGAGAGAGAGAGAGAGAGAGAGAGAGAGAGAGAGAGAGAGACTGACTTTAAGCATAAGCAGACCTGGGTTCAAATCTTGTCTCTACCACTTAGTGTCTGTGTGGCCTTGGGCAGGTGTCAACCTCTCTGAACCCTGCTAGATTGCAGTTCATAACAGGAACTACCGTGACTGTCATGAAGTTCGCATGAGATAATGCATGTACAGTTCTGACTTCATTGCTGGGCATATGTGACATGTTCAGTAAGTGTTGCTTCTCTTTCCTTTGAAAATAAGAAGAATAACTAAGGCTAGTTTGGGGAGTTTGCTGAGTACCAGGCCTCAGCACAACATGCATGATCTCACGTGATCACAGCAAGGGCTGCATGAGGTTGTCCTATTTCTATGGCAGCTTTTTGGATCTCATGAAGGGCGGGGGCAGCATCTCAATGGGATTCTGGCTCTACTTCTTTCCCTGCTGTGCTGCTTCTCATCTCACCTCTCAGATGCTCTTCCTCAGGTCCCTGGAGCAACTCTCCTGTGGCGCCAGGGACTCCAGAGCTCCCCTTGTCCTTCCTTCCCTGTCCCTCCTGCTTTCTATAACAAGTGCCACCTGGCCTACAGCCAGTCAGGTGACTGGGTGCTGATGAGCTAGGCCCATGTTGCAGTTTAGGAGTAGAGCTGCCAAATTAAGAAACAAAACAACAAACACAGGACCTCCAGTTAGATGTGACTTTCAGATAAGTAGCAAACACTTTTTGTCTAAGTAGATGCATGTCCTAAATTATGTTGGTGATATACTTGTGCTAAACAGTATTGGCTGTTTATTTGAAATTCACATTTAGCTGGGCAGCCCGCTCTTGGAGAAGATACTCGGTGGTGGAAGTAGCACTGGTCTTGAATCAAAAGACCCCAGATCCAGTCTGAGCTCTGCCACCAGCTCTCTGTTCTTTGAAGAGTCAGCTTCTCTGACTGAGCCTCAACATCATTTTCCAAAAAGCACAAGAATCTTCCTGTTCTATAGTGCAGTGAAATGGTTAGTGATGAACCAGTCTTCTCATGTTGGTTACTACAATTTCAAGTCAGTGACTTCAGCGAGTGCTTTTTATTGAATGACCTGTGCTGAGGGGTGGAGATAGAAGGGCTCAGGAGACATGACTGTGGCCTTAGCACTAATCACAGACTGGGTGGGATGGTGGACAGGTAGACGAATGGCCGCAGATGAGGGTTGAGTGTGGTAATGGAGCACTGGGCGAGGCTGGGGAGGCTGCTCAGCCCTGCCTGAAGGGACTCAGGGAGGCTCCCAAGGAGGTGATGCTTAAGTTGGGTCTTGAAAGAGGAACAGAGCCCAGCTGGCGTGGCTCAGTGGTTTAACATCGATCTGAGAACCGGGAGGTCATGGTTCGATTCCTGGTTGGGGCACATGCCTATGTGGGGTGAGCAGGAGGCAGCTGATAGGCGATTCCCTCTCATCATTTGATGTTTCTCTCTCTCTCTCCCTCTCTCTTCTTCTTGAAATCATTAAAAATATATATTAAAAATAAATAAGAAAAGAAAGAAGGGTATCATTTCATGACCACCTGTTTCCTACAAAACTCACTCTCTCCTTTTGCATAATTAAAAACTATACTTTTATTATCCCTCAGTTTAACGAGCTCTTCCCATTGGTCAGCATTCTGCACTCCATGTCGTTAGTCATTAAGCCTCTAAGGACCATAAGGTTCATGGTATAGATGACACCTTTGGTTCAGAGAGGACTGCTGTGTTACTCAACATCACCCAACCAGCGAGCAGCAGCCTTGCGTGTTAATCCCTGGTCTTCAATTTCCAAGTGTAGTATTTTGTTCCCATTTCTTCTCAACTCATTTTTTAACCCAAACAATTAGTCAATTCCTCCCTCTAACCTACTTAACAAAAACGTTTCTCTATTCTGTTACCATGATCAGCCGTGAACAGGCGCACGCTTACAAGCCATTTGTTAGGGGATGTGGGGGTGGCATCTCTGTTCTGCTCTTGAGGTTGTTGAAGGGATAAAATGAGACAGTAAAGGCGGAATCTTACTGTGGATGATGATGGCTGGCTTCAGGGACAACCGAAGCACAGTGTTTAACATTGTGCGCTCTGGAATCATGTTTTCATCCAGGAGGCTTGACCTGAAGTCCTCCTAAGGCTGACATGTGTGAAGGGACAGGAACATAATGCCAGCTTGGGGCAGAAGGGGGCACTCTTGCACTTTCCCCAGGTTGTCTGAACTAGGCCCAGGAAGGGACAGTCTTGTCTCCATTGTCCTGTTTAATCTTTGGGTCACGTTGGGGGAGGTAGGTTACCTTGTGCCCGTTCTCTGGGACTGAACACTTCACTGTTCTCCCAAATGCCAAGTGTCCAGAGCTGGGTTAATTTTACAGCGCACAGCCCCAGGGACACAAAGCGTCCAGTACAACGAACAGGCATCACACGGTGCACAGAGCACCAGGGACCAAATTGCCACCTGATTTCCGTGTGATCTATGTGCCTGGCATGATGCACCTCGGTGGAGATGCCCTCTGCCGGGAGAGATAAATTTTTAAGACCCCAGCTGGCTCAGCTAAGATAGCTGGTCTTCACGGCACCGCACTGTGGTGGGGATGGGGAGTTATGCGAAGCCATCACTGAGGGAATGGGCCCATTTAGCATCGCCTCCCATCTTGCCATGAATATCGGAAGCCCTGAAGACAGGGATGAAAAATGGGGAAAACACATTTGGCACCTGGGGTTCCCAGAAAGCACACTAGACCTCTCTGGAGGGTAGTACAAAGCATTCCCCAGTGTTAATAGTTTATGAATTTTGCTTAATATCTCTCTCTCTCTCTCTCTCTCTCTCTCTCTCTCTCTCTCTCGTTCTCTCTTTTAATATTATTTTCCTGACTTAGTTGATAGTTACTGACATGGTGCCCCTGTACCTCTCATGTGTATTTTCTAAAAACAGACAGTCTTTCACATAACCATATTGCAATCATCTGAATTAGGAAATTAACGTTGTAATAAAACTATTACCTAATTTTTAGACCTAAGATTCACGAGGGATCTGATGGTAGGTTCTATAGCCAAAGGACACCCTGGAGCACGCAGTGAATTTATTTGTGTCTCTTTAGCCTCCTTTAATCCAGAGCAGCTCTCAGTCTTTCTGTCGTTTGTGACGATGACCGTTTAGAAAAGCGCAGGTTGGGTAGTTTGCAGAATGTTCCTCGTAGAATGTTCCTCAGTCTGATTTCTCTCGTGTCTGCTCATGGTGAGATGCAGCAGGTTATGCATTTTCAGAAGAGACGCTGTGTCCATTTCCATGCGTTGTATCCGGAGGCTTCAGATGTCAGTTTCTCCTCATGTTGAGTTTGATTAAGGGGATGGCTGACAGCTTTCTCTGCTGTAAAATTACATTTCCTCCTTTTATTAAAAAAAAATGTTTGTATTGATTTCAGAGAGGAAGGGAGAGGGAGAGAGATGGAAACATCACTGATGAGAGAGAATCATTGATCAGCTGCCTCCTGCACGCCCCACACTGAAGATTGAGTCCACAACCCGGGGCATGTGCCCTGACTGGGAATTGAACTGTGACCTCTTGGTTCATAGGTCGACACTCAACTACTGAACCACACCAGCCAGGCTGTTTTTTCCTTTGTAATTAATAAGTATCTTGTCAGAAAATACTTTATTATGTAAACATTCTGTTACACTTCACACGTAAAGCAACTAGTTTTATCGAGCATCGATGATTCTTGTGTGACATTTATTTTTATTATAATGGTTACCAAATGGTGGTTTTCTATTTATAGCATTCTTTCTACATTTGTTAGCTTTCTAGTGCAAGAAAGAGATTTTCCTTCTGTATTTATTTACTTGAAATACTGTTCCACAATGCTTCAAATCCTTGAGCAAAAGTAACGTGAGATGGTAATCATTTGATGAGGTGCTTTGTAGTTTATAAAAGATGTTAACAGCTGTGTGTGTCATTGGTTCTTCACAGCTTGCCAGGGTAGAAGTTAATGGGGTCCTTCTGTTACACCTGAGGAAACTGAGGCTTCAGAGAGGCCCTCTGCATTGTCACGTGTTACACTGTAAGGTTAGGGGGTGGATTCCTGAGCTCCCCGAGAGCAGGGAGGTGTGTTAGTCTCGTTTAGATCTAACTACTCAGCCCAGTAGGTAATCAATACTGATTTGTTCTATAAACGAGTGAATGAATGAATGAATGCTAATAAGTGAGTAAGCAAGCGTCCTGCTTACTTAAAGCTATCTTCTCAATCCTTCTCAATTCACGGGCTCTTCCCTTATTACTGCAGGGAAAGTGAAAATGGGCAAGAAATGGGCCTGTTTCCAAAAGGGGAGATGGTGGCATGAACACAGAGAGTCCCAGAGACAGGCCTTTCTTATCTAGTTTATCACTGGTCCGGGGCGGGCCAGGCGCGATCCCAGCGAGAAAGAGCCTTGTCTCCACTCCAGCCCAGTGTCTAGATGCCATTAATCAGGCGGCACCAGACGTTCCCACCAGCTTCCAGTGGAAGTTGGTGGTTTTACGGTTTCCACCTGAGCCCTGGTGCGGCCTGGGGCCCCTAAGTCTGTTTGCTTGGTCAGGCCCTCAGCCACCCACACAGCTCAGCATGGGGGACCGAGTACAGCGGAATCCAAGCCAAATTAAAGCTAATCCTGACACGTAACCAGGCATCTGAGTCCGGAGCAGCGGGAGGCTGAGCAGCCAGGCTGCTCAGGAAGGAGGAGGAAGGAGGGTGGTCTGTGTGCTCCTCATTCCTGTGCGGTGTTATTTCCAGCTCTTGTATTGACGAGGGGGCTGGAATGCACTGATTCTGATCTTGTGACTGGAGATTCCACCGCCTCCTGCCTTCTAGGCCCCAGTTTTCCAGATTTTGTAGCAAAGGCGTTAGAGCAGAGAGGACTTGGCCCCCGTCCAGCTGAAAGGGGTGAAAGAAGTCACAGTACGAGGTGTGAGCTGGTGAGCTGGGACCATCTACCTGCTTCACGCCAAGAGCCCTGCTGAGCGCTGGCTGGGTTGAGACACAGACTTGGTATCGCTCGATAGTCATGTGTTTAGAGAGGAGCAAGAAACCTATTTTTAAAATGTGTGATATATTCTGTAACTATATTAATTCTTTTTGAAAAAGAATTAATACAGTTATTAATGTGTATAGTTCAAGCACACATCTGTGCCAGTTGGACTTAAACCCGTGAGCCACCGGCGGAGCCCTGCCTGCTCTGGCCCCAGATTGCTCCACCTGCTGTCTCCCACTTATCTCCTTGCTTACCCCACTTCTATCTCGGTGATCGCTTTCCTTGTCCCTTGAACAAGTCGGATGCACGCTGCCCTTCAGCCTTTGCTTGTTGTCACATAACTGTGTCCAGATAGTCACATAACTGACACCCTTATCTTCTCCCAGGTGCCATCTTTTTCAGGCTTATAACCCTGTGTGTGCCCTGTTTAAAGTGGCAACCCTCCGAGCACATCACTCCTAGCACACTGTGTAGTTCCCTTATTAACTGTGGCTCACTCTGTCCCTCCACGAGAACAGGAGTCCATCAGAGTCGAGTTCATCATTGAATTGGATGACATGTCCCCAGAACCTCGAATGCTGGGTACCCAGTCAGCGCTGGCTGAATGAATGAATGAATGGAGTGGTTCTGCCTGCCCCACCCCTGGTGCCTGCGGTGCTGGGATGCAGCCAAGAGCAATGCTGAACACGACCGAGAGATGCCTGCCTTGCTTCCCAGGGGTGGGCTGTCCAGTCCATTCACCTCTTGGTGAGAACCACCCTCCAGGAAGGGGGTTATGTAACCGGAAGCTTTCCTCACCAGTTGTGCCCTGGGAGGGTGAGGAAACCCCACTGGTCAGAAGAGGGTCTCCCACCGAAATTTCTCCAGCTTCCTGTTCCAGGAATGATTAGCTGCAGAAGCCAGAGAGAAACCAACGGAAAAACAAGTTTCCTCCAATCTGCCCCTGCACCTTGAGCCTTGAGGTTTATGAAGATTACGGTGAAGCTTATCCAAGAGAACCGTGACCGCCACCATGCCACGGCCCCTTCCCCTGGCTGGCAGTGATGCAAGGGCTGGGCCCGAAAGGAAGGCACTGGGGTATCCGCAGTGGGGGGGCCTCTTTGAGAAAGCATCTTGAAAAAATGTGAACGCAGCAAGATCCCGCCAGGCAGCTTCCTGAAAACGAACCGCAGTTTGTGGGTTTCCCATCCCTGAACTCTCTGTCCTTCCCATATCTCTTCCTCTACCCTCCCCACCCTCCACTAGAAAAAAGAATTTTCTTGTTCCCAGATGAGGCTATGTTGCAAGGAGATAGTTTGGGGAGTAGGATCCGAAGATAGACAGACTTTTGGAATTGAACCCGGCTGAGGTTCCCATGACCCACATCAGCTTGAGACATCAGACCCAGCTGTGATGCCCCAGGACCACTGTGCCTGTGCCTCGAGGGCTGCCCATGGGGGTGGAGGTTGGGGCAGAATTTCAAGTGGAAGGAGGGTTTGGTGCTCATGGTGACTCCAGGTGCAGACAGTAGCAAGCGCTGTTGCTTGCTTGTTGCCTGGGGTGCATGGGAGCTGAGCAGTTTGTGTTGAGGGGTCACCAGTTAATGAGTAGAGGAGATGATCTCATGGCTCCACTGTGCTTTCTTCTGAAATTGACAGCTAGGTTTGGAGTTTAAGCTGGATAACTTTAGTAAGTTTAATTCTTGTACCCACCTGGCACCACGCATAGCTATGACAGTTCAATATGGAGAATTTCTACTGATAGCTCGTCTAATTTATGAGCTATATGCAATACATTGATTTATTGCATTTCCATTTTTAATTATTGTATTTTCTCCTGCTAGAAAGTCCATTCAATTCTTTCTTAAAGATTCCAGTTATCTAATGGTGTTCTGTCATCTATGTTCTTGACTATGTTGTCACAGTTTTTAAAAAACGATGGTCTTTAAAAAAATGTTTAATGCATTTTTTCTTATTTAGTTATTTTAATTATAGTTAATGTACAATATTGAGTTAGTTTCAGGTACATAACAGTGATCAGACATACCTTACAAAGTGATCAGCCCCATAAATCGAGTGCCCATCTTGCACCATTTGTAGTTACTACAATATGATGACTATATCCTCTATGCTGTACTTCACCTTGTGACTGTTTTGTCATTGGCAATTCATACTTCCGGTTCCTTTGATCTTTTTTTGCCCATCCCCCAACCCCTCTCCCATGGGTGACCGTCAGTTTATTCTCTGTATCAACGATGAACACAGTTTTTAAAAAGTCCATGTCTATTCAATCCAATAAGTGGGTCATCGTACATTTGTTGCAATGCTCATTATTTGTTAATGATAACAAAATAAAGATTTTCTATTGAAGTGTAGGATTAGCTCACAGTCTCTCCTAACGGTATAAGTAGCTTACGGGTTAACATCATTCCTTGTTTGTGTATAGCATAATGTCTCAATTTAAGCACTCTTCCCCCAGTAAGGGGAAGAGTCCTACCCCTGAGAGAAAGTGTAATTCAAGGTAGCTTTTTTTCTCATAATAAAAACATGCTCCCCTCCTCACCTCTGTGAGTATGGATTTGTTACTATATGTAAATGTGCCTTGTAAACTCCAAAGTGCTATAAAACGGAAAGCTATTTTACTTAATAATGAACATTAACGCTAATAAAATATTGTCCGCTATTAAAATGCAAATGCTCTTGGGAGACGAAGACATTAAGCCAATTATGCATGACTTGGTGAGAAATATTTTATCAGCAACTTTCCTGAGCAATAAATGAAGTGGAGTGATGGATGGAGGAGAGAGAGGGGAGACACAAGAGTGAGGCAGAGGCAACCTGGCGGGGGGGAAGGGGACAGGGAGAAAAATCACAGTTATGTGCGCCTGGATGATACCCTGTTAAAGGAGGGACGGGCAGAAAAGAAGAGGCAGGACAGGTGAGCAGGAATGAAATCATGTTGGGCTTTTGGCCATCATACGGAATCTAGTTTATAGCCTAAATTCGAACTTATTTCCACAGCCCATGGACACGGACAATAGTGTGGTGAAGGCCTGGGGAGGCAGTGGTTGCTGGATGGTGGGGGTCTTTGGGAAAGAAAGGAGATATCTGTGATACTTTCAACAATAAAGACAAATGGAAAAATAAAAAAAAGCAGTGGTGAACTTAAATATTTTGTTTCACTTTTCAATTGCCACTGACATACAATATTAAATTAATTTCAGGTGTACAACATAGTGATGGACATTGTATAACTTCCACAGTGATCTCTCCAATAGGTCTGGCACCCATGTGACAGCATACACAATTTTTACTATGTTGTTATTATTTTTAAAATATGTTTTTATTGATTTCAGATAGATAGGAAGAGGGAGAGAGAAAGAGAGACATCCATGATGAGAGAGAATCATGGATCAGCTGCCTCCTGCAAGTCCCCCACTGGGGATCAAGCCCACAACCCAGGCATGTGTCCTTGACTGGAATCGAACCTTGGGCCTTTCAGTTCACAGGCTGACACTCTAGCCACTGAGCCAAGCCGGCCAGGGTTATATTATTGACTAGATTCATTATACTGTACTTTACACAGAACAAATTGATGGTCCTCAGGTGGGCAGGGGCTGGGAAGATGGGTGAAAAGGGGGAAGAGGTTAAGAAGTATAAATTGCGAGATATAGAGTCACAGGGATGTAAGTAGAGCACAGGGCATGCTGAATTTTTGATAGGTGTTAGGCAGAAGCATTTTAGGAGTGAGAAGGAGAACCAGAGTGATCCTAACGGGCCCTAATGGGAATCTTTCACATCTTATTGTTGAGATACTGGTAAAGTCATTTTGGGGGTCAAAGTTTAAAATGTCCCCTTCTTCAAAAAGAAGTCTTTAGATGGACATGTAAGGTTCACACTGGAGGATGTCGATAAGCCTCCTGCCTGGCACCTGTTATAGAAAAGACTTGTGACAAAAGGCAGCTGTGACAGGGACCCCACTGGAGCCACCTGGGCTGCTTTGACCTCCAAGGCCAACATGTGACATACGCCTCAGGAATACAGGGCAAACTAGATTTTAGAGACTAGATTTTATTTCCCCTGAGACCCTGCGTGGTGGAGAGCAGCTCGTTGAGAACTTCTAGAAAAGTTATCAGTTCACACACCTCCTCTAAGTGCATAGGAAACTTCCAGGAGAATTTTGGGGAAAAGGCTGTGTAAAGAGCTGAAAACAAGTTGATAGCTGTTAGAGAGAGGTCAGAGGGAAGTGATATTTCTGATGCAAATCTCTATGGGTTTTAACTGTTTTCAGCGTTATTTGCTGCTCTATACAGTCTTTGGTGACTGTGTGGGTTTTAATTGACTGATCAATGTGAACTGTATCTGGACTGTGGGCAGATTATTTTGAGCGCTGGTGCGTCTTCCGGGGAGGACTGTGTTGGAAGGAGAGACACACTCAAATCCCGGGTCCTGTGTCTAGTGGAGAGAAAGGTACAAGGCGAGGAGAAGAGAAAGGGAATAACGTTTGGGTGCATCCACTATGATGCACAAGGTTGAGCACTTATATGTATTAGCTCATTTAATCATCGTAGCCACCTGGGAACGTAGATATTTTTATCCACTCATTGCAGTAAGAACTCTGATGCTCCACTAGTCCAAGAGACAGCCCCCACTTACAGAGATAAGGAGAAACAGAACTCAGATTTGATCTTGTGAAGTAGAAATCCATGTTCTTTCCATTGCCATTTTGGAAGAGCCATTTGAACACCAGAGAAGGAGATTTCAATACCAAATAGTGGGATTTGACTCCAGTTATTCACACGTGGGGGGAGTTAATAGCCTATTATTAATTTTATTCTTCCCTTTATGTTTGACTAAAGTTACTGGGCCTCTCTGGGCCTCAGTTTTATGACCTGTGAAAAAAATGCAATGAGATGAAAGTAGTGATTTTTAAATTGCTATTTGCAGAACACTGGGTCACCTTTGAAGGAACCGAGAAGCTTCGAGGGAAATAGATGTGCTTCATGGATCCCATATCAGCAGGAGCTTATTTTTTTATATATTCAACTTGGGATGCTTTTGAAGACAGAATTTTATGCATTGAGATAAAAAGGGAGGGAAGCAACTGTCTATAAGACACCTCACAATATCTGGTTTGCGCCCTTCATCTTTGTGTTGTGACCCACAAATCTGAATCCATGAGCTTCAGGTCTCAAAACCTGGAAGCTCTTGAGAGGCTCAAATTATGAAAATATGTGACTGTGAATGGACCAACTTATGAGAACAAAGAAGAAAGCCGAGAGGAGGTAGAGGGTACAGAAGAATCAAGTTGTCCACTGGCTCTCAGAAAATTTGCTGAAAACCCATTTGCCAAAAGGCAATTCACCAAGATATCAATTCCATGCAAACCTATTCAGTGAAAGCAATTTTTCCAAAACATCGACTGGCCTAATTCTCTAAACACTTCAAATAACTATTTTAAATCAGATATGAGGCAGTTTGCTGCAACTGTTTCCTAGCAGGGGCTGATGAGTTTTGCTTAAGGACTACAGCAGAGGCTGGGCTTGAGGACGCGTAGAATGGACAGAACTATTAGGCTGAAAATGATCAAAGTTGGTGGAATTTAAGTCTACTCTTTAGAATGCAAAATACGAAAATATGAAATTTCAGAGACAAAGGTAAAGGGCAAGAGAAAGTGACATTTAGCAAATCCATATAAAAAGTGTGCAGTGACCTTGGCTGTTATGAACAGTACAGCTGTGAAGACTTATTACAAGGAGTTTTTGTTGGTTTGTTTTGTTTGTTTTTTAGACACATACTTTCACTCCTCCTGGGAAGAGAGGATACCTAGGAACTTGTGAAATTGCTGGGTCATATGGTAAGTGTATGTTTAACTTTTAAAGAAACTGTTGAACTGTTTTCCAACATGGCTGTACCATCTTATGTTTCACCAGCAATGTATAAGGATTCTAATTTTTCCACATCCTCGCCAACACTTATTACCCGAGTTTTAGATTTTAACCAGCCTACTGGGTGTGAAATAGTATTGTTTTGTTTTCATTTGCCTTTCCTAGTAATTATGTTGAACATCTTTTCCTATGCCTTTTGGACATATGTAGATCTTCTTTGGGTTGATTGTCTATTTATTATTGACTTGTAAGAGTTCTTTATATATTACTAGAGGCCCAGTTCACAAAAATTTGTGTGCTTGTGGGTATTCCTCAGTCTGCCCTGTGCCCTCTCACAGTCTGGGACCCCTCAGGGGATGTCCACCTGCTGGCTTAGGTCCACTCCCTGGGGGATTGGGCCTAAGCTGGCAGTCAGACATCCCTCTGGCAGCCCAGGATCCCTTGGGGGATGTCCACTTGCCAGTGGGGATCAGGCCTAAGCTGCAGTCAGACATCCTTAGCGCTGCTTAGGAGGTGGGAGAGTCTCCCGCCACCATCACTGTGCTGGCAGCTGGTAGCCTGGTTTGTGAGTGAGCAGTGCTCCCCCTGTGGGAGCACACAGACCACCAGAGGGCAGTTCCTGCATTGAGTGTGTGTCATAGTGACCAGTCATTCCCAGTCATTCTGCTGTTAGGGTCAATTTTCATATTACCCTTTTATTATATGGGATAGGTACAAGTGCCTCCTCACATAATTGATGCACAAAGAGTTTTCATACTCCGTCCATGGTCACAGAGCTACTGAATGATGGGATAGAGATTTGAGTCCAAGTTGTCCCTTGAGTGATACATGCTATAGTTATAAAGAAAATATGACAAATACACTAGACGTATTGGGTAAATATATTTAAATGTCACTTAAGGGACTGAAGAAAATGATCCAAGTATGCATAAGCTGCCTGGAATAGCAAATTCTGCTTGGAGAAGTGGTGTGAGGCTCTAAGAATATGGTATTTGTTCATGATACTAAAAGAAGAGCAGGTGTTGGTCAAGGAGAGGTCAAGTACTCAGGTGAGAGGAGCTACAGGGACAAAGGGCTGAGAAGGGTGGAAATGGTCATCACTTTCTACAAGTGGTGAGAAGTTCAGGGCAAAGTGGTGCAGGGTTGGGTGGGGAGCAGTGAGCAAGGAGGCTGCGTGCTGAAGGTGGTGAAGGGCCCAGGCCAAGGTTTCGGCATCAGAGCCTCATCTTTGAGCACAGGAATGGTGGGGTCACTTTTGCCTTACAGCACTATCCCAAAGCAGTGCCCAGGAGACCAGGGAGGGGAGCAGAGACTGTCCATAGCAGGAAAGGAGATGGGAGGCTAGTGGAGGCTGAATCTAATTTGTTACTTTGACTATACCAGGTGAATCTGGGCAACTCATTCCTATTTTGGGGGACATGACAAAGCAAATTGTGTTTAGGATTTAGAGTGGACCCAATTGCCTTCTGTTCATAACTCAGGTTGGCTCTGGTGTGTCTCCCTGGGCTAAAATCGCATTACCTGTCTGAAGGTGGTTTTCTGGAACACAGAGAGATAAAAGTGCTGGAGTCTTGAGGAGATGCTCAGCATAAAGTAGCTGCATGGCATTATCTTTAAAAACTTCCTACTTGCCTGGCTTAAAAATATATGGGAGAGAGAGTGTGTGTATGCGTGCGTGTGTGTGAGCGCATGTGTGTTTATTTTAATGGCTCTATTGGACCATAATTTCCACATCATAAAATTCACTCATTATAACTGTTTAATTTAGTTATTTAATTAATTTCTAGAGTTGGGTGACTCTTGCCACAATCCAGTCTTAGAGCATTTCCAGCATCTCAAGTCATCCCCTTGTGCCTATTAGCAGTTAATTCCTGCCTCCACTCCCAGCTGTAAGCAACCTTGATATTTCTGTCTGTACAGATATTCCTTTTATAGACATTTATTACAGATGAAATACATAGTCGTTCTAGACATTTCATGTCAATGATGTAGACAGTGTTTCACATTCATTGGGCTTCTTCAACTTGGCTTAATGTTTTGGAGATTCATCCATGTTATAGTATGTGTCATGGCTTGTTGCTTTTACTTGGTGGGTGGCATCTCATCATATGGGTATACTACATTTTGAAAATGCATTCACCAGTTGATGGGCATGTAGATAAGAAGTGTGATTTTGCACAGTATTGTATGCTACTAGAGCAACTCTCACCAGAATTTTCAGATAAACTGAACTTTATTTTCCTTTGGTTAAACTAAGATTTTGGAAGAAAGCAAGTTAACCATGCACTAAAAGTCAATTTAGAGATGTAAAAGGGGAATTTGTTGTCTATCTGTCTATCTATCTATCTATCTACTTATCTATCCATTTATCTGTATATCACCAATCATCAATCTACACATTTCTTCATCAACACTGTTTTGCTTCAGCATTCAAGAGATAAAGCAGAAATTCCTTGGTCTCAAATTCTTGAAATAAAATTCTTTTAGTCGAATGATAACTATTGCAGAATCGTTCCATTTCATTCATTTTACTCTAGCTGCTAACCAGGTCTTGTTCATCTTAGAAATATTTTTCAACAATGAACTTAAAAATAACAACAACAACAAAACATATTTGGTTGTGGCTGAGGCAAGTTGGAAACGAAATCCGCCAGAATGGTTTCATTTTTCAGGCGAATGACATTTGGCTGTAGTAAGAAGTCTGGTCCCGTCTAGTTACCTTCCAGGATGGCTTTCCAGGGTCACTGAAGTCGGCAGGCTTGGCCTGATGAAAGCTCCTTCCCCTGTGCCCACCCATCAGAGCACCTTGTTCCTCATTCCCTTTCTCCTGTCTGAACCATAGACCAGGTCTTTATTTCCCAGGGGACTAATTTTTATTGTTTATAAACCTAACCTACAGCATAGCTGCAGACATAATAGATGCTCAATAAAAGCAGCTGAATGAGTGGATATGTGCTAAGTAGACCATTTAGAATTTTGAGGTCTATTTTTGCAACAGGCAGCTATTTTGAATGTTTCCTAGGTGGGTTGAAATGAAAGGCACCACTTCCTGGCCCCATATACAATTTCCATGACTACCGTCAGTGGATGGAAGAAATGCCATATGGGTCTCTTTAGTTGCCCAGGGGAGTTTGGTGGGAACCAGCCACTTCTCACCCTCAAGCTTTCTGTGGTTGAAGAGCCTGGATCCCTAAATAGTCTCTCCATGATGTACTGGGTTCTGAAGCTGCCATTCACTTTCCCCTTGAGATGGAAAACTTTGCATTCAGGTCCAATTCATGTCATGCTTGGCCTCTTAAGGAGAACCCGAAAAAGAAGGCAGATTTAAACACAAGAATGGTGACAACCTGCTTCCTTGCCTGCATTCTTGTCCCCACCCACATCCCCACAATCTCCATACCCTCTTCCCTAAGAAGCCCTAGTATATATATTTAAAAATATATGTTTATTGATTTCAGAGAGGAAGGGAGAAGGAGAGATAGAAAAATAAATAATGAGAGAATCATTGATCAGCTGCCTCCTGCACATCCTCCTCTTAAGGAATCAAGCCCACAACCCATGCATGTGCCCTGGACTGGGATTGAACCTGGGACCCTTCAGTCTGCAGGCTGGCACTTTATCCACTGACCAAACCAGCTAGGGCTCTAGTAGTCTTTCCAGGCACACATCTTCTCCTGGCAGACCCCACTCTTCCCTGTAGTTGTCTTCCACTCCTGAGTCTAACATAGCTGCTTTCTCATGTGACCCCTGCCTACTTCTCTAGTCTCATTGCTGGTTCCTCATCCCTGGACATGCCACTCTGCACCATGAATATGAGCAACAGAGGCTGACCACATGCATGTTTCGGTGACACCCGAGAGGGGTGTGGGTAACAATGAACAATAGAGACAATGTCATCAGTGGGGAGCTAGTTGACTGAATGTGCCTATGCGCCCAAGAAAGCCAGTGGGGGAGACAGGACTCTCGTTTTCCCCCAAGTGACTTCAGTCCCCATGTGCCTCTCAGAGCATGCTATCTTTATACATCACCCTCCACTGCTAATTACCTCATATTTCTCAAATAGTGATGAGACCCCCCCCCCCAACTCAGTGGGAAACTGGCTCCTTCCACAGGGAACATAGTCAATAACATGGCAATCACTATATATGGTGCCAGGCAGGTACTGGAAATATCGGGGGACATTTTGTGATGTGTATGATTGTCTACCCACCATGCTGGACACCTAAAACCAATCTATAATAATAAAAGTGTAATATGCTTATTAGATTGACATCCTTCCAGACCAAGCCACTGCGGGCTGGGCAGGGGTTCCAGTTGACATGGTGGGAGGGGGCAGAGGCAGAGGCAGAGGCCCCTGCAGTGGCTGGGGTCTGAGTTGCTTGCACAAATTTCATGCATCAGGCCTCTGGTATATATATAAAAGGCTAAGTGACTGGCAGACTGGCCAACTGGCCACTAGCTATGACACACACTGACCACCAGGGAGCAGCTGCTCAATGCAGGAGCTGCTGAGTGACAGCAACTTTGCTAGCACTCTGTGACCCCTCGGGGGATGTCAGACTGCTGGTTTTGACCCAATCTCCACAGAACAGACTGAGGGACCCCACCTGCCAGAGGGACCTCGCTCACTCTGCAGAGGCCCTTCGAGCCTCAGCTCCATCCCAAGTGCAGCCGCTGGGGAGAGACCATGGGAGGTTCACTCCAGGGTGTGTCCTGCCAGTTTCTCACCCAGTCCCATCCTGCTGGCCACTTCTAATTAATTTTCTTTCAATGTGCATGAATCTGTGCACCGGGCCTCTAGTATAAAATAATATTGATTGTGAACTGTAACTGACAAATAACATTAAAAAAAATAAATCATAGGGATGTTCTGAGGGTGATTTGGACTCTGCAGTTTTCAGGTTTTGTGTGACTCTGGGCCTGTTTAATGGGTCACAGTCCCCTCCCATCTGCGTGCATGTTCTCCAGGTGTCCAGGTGCCTGCACATCCCTCCATCCCTCCTGCATGCTTGTTCTCTGCCTCTGCTCCCGCTTGGGCCTCCGTCCCATCGCCTCTGCCTGGAAGCCACCTGGGATTCTCCTGAGGCTGCACTTAATTCCCTGACCTTCTCTGCTCACAGAGCAGCCTTCCAGGCCCTGAGACAAGGATCTGTCAGGAGGGCCGATGTGTAGACTCTATAATTCTAACATCCTGGCTACATTTATTGCTTGACACTGTTCCATAACACGAATCTTCCAGTCATAAGTGGGCCCATTTGCCCTGAAAAACAGTTAATTCTGAGAAGGCAGGATGAATACTTAATTATTTCTCTTTAATTACCAATTGGCAAAGGAAGAGATTGCTTCAGTCACCACTTTCAATGATGACAGATGACTCTTTGTTCCCAGTTTTCCTCTTTATGGAGTCTCATTTAGGACTCACGGCTGTCGCAGGTTCAATGTGTCTCAGTCGCTGTAGTCACTTCCTCCTGTACTGTGTCAGTCATCCTGGCTCTGGGCAGCATGAGCTCCTTCGAAGCAAGAGCTTCTTGTGTCCTGTTTGACCTACCCAATTACTGCTTGAAAGCTTCTCTGCTTTTGAACATGACAACATGTTCTAGACTTACCCTATACCTTCCCTAATCCAGTCCTGAACACAGCCAGTTCTCCAGAAAATTCTGAGTCTGTGGAGCAAAATCGAAGTGCTGATGGCTACGGGGGTGATATTGTTGCTAGGTGATTTCTAGGGACTAAGATCAGTGATATACAATTAATAAAATGACATGCTCATCAGACTCTTTTCACTTCAATTTCAGCCAGGGGTCCCTCAGCCTGGCCTGAACCCTTTCCAATCTGGGACCACTCAGGGGATGTCCAACTGCCTCTCGAAATCTGGGAACACTGGCTCCTAACCACTTGTCTGCCTGCCTGATCGCCCCAACCACCTGTGCCTGCCAGCCTGATTCCCCTAACAGCTCCCCTGCCAGCCCGATTGTCACTAACTGCCTCTGCCTTGGCCCCTGCCACCATGGCTTTGTCCAGAAGATGTCCAATCTAATTAGCATATTACCCTTTTAGTAGTATAGATTTTTGCTTTTACAATTGAATTTTTATTCTCTTGGATCATCATCGACATAACTCCTCATTTGTTTTACTGCACAAAATAAAACACATCGTTTCAAAATGACAATATGAATTTTATGATTAACGGAAAAGAGTTTAGTTTAAATTTCTTTCTATTTTTTTCCCCCCATGGAGTTCAATCAGAGTTCTGTGATCAAAGCATCTTGTGGGGAAAATAATCGTTTGTGTGGTTGCGTTACTAAATTGATATCTGGGTAGATTTATTTGACCTGGTTTATTTTCATTTTTAGAAAACTTTAAAATTACTTTTAATAGGTGATGGACTTACATTGTCCAACAGGCATAACAGCATAGGAAGATATCACAAGGAAATTTTGTTTCTATCTCTTTCTTCTCCACACATTCCCAATGCACTTCCTGTAGGTAGCCTTTCATTAGTCTCTCATTCTTATTTCCAACGCTGTTCTTTTTTTTTGGTAAACATATGAAACATATAGAAATTATTATTTTCTTCTCTCAGACAAAGTTAGCATATCATAACTGTTCTCTACTTTCCCAATTTCACTGAGCAATATACCCTGGAAAATTCTCTACAATTGTGCCCCCTCTTCCATAAGGCTGCATTGTACTCCATTGTGAGATGTGCCACTGCTTGTTGAACTGATCCCTACTGCCGGACACATCAGTTGTTTATATATTTGCTACAATAACGCTACAATGAACGTCCTTACGCATGTCATTTCATGCTTTTTCAGGTATTTCTATGGGATAGATTTCTAGAAATAGAATGACTGGATCAAAGAGTAAATGAATGGTAACTTTGGTATAGATACTGCCAACACCCGAGGGGGTTTTATCTCTATGCAATATTGAAGACAAGTAACATTTGCCGAATGCTTCCAATACATATGTGACACCATGCTAAGTATTTTACCTGGGTTAAACCACTTAACATTGGCAACCGTCAGAGAAGGTAAGAATGGCTGTTACTCCCATGTCGAAATAAAGGAACTTGGCGCCAGCAAGGCTCAGCAATTTCAGGCACAGTCCTCAGCACATGCCCAGCAATAACTTATTTACCACGTACGCCCACAACACGAAGAGGGGACTGTTGCGGTCTTGTCTTACAGATGAGAGAACTGGGTCTCACAGCTCATATGCTGCAGGGTTGGCGTTTGGACCAACCATCGTAACCATGGACTTGACATTCAAGATGTTGGGGGGGAGGTGAATGTTAAGCTCTTAGTTCCAACGTGTGCGTGCCTGTGGTTGGGTCCCCGCATTGCCCTGAGCTCACTCTCCTTACTTTGGGTGTCTGTGCTCCAACCTGGCTGGCTTATTCTAGGGTCAGTGGAGATAAAGTGAGAGTCTGAGGCATTTGGCTGAGTGTTGAAGAGGTCCTGTGCCGAGTTCTATCTTAGCTCAGACACTTACTCTCAGTGTAACCTCATCGGAACTTGTTTGACTCTCTGAACTTTGCTTTCTCATTTCTTCGGACACCTCCAAGCTGTGAACAACTCCATGAGATAATAGTTAACAACTCACAACTGCTCTTTGGTCTTTCTGTGGCCTCACTTTTCATGCCTATTTTATGCCATAGGTACCACTTTGATGTTCACTTGACAAATGAAACTACTGAGAATGGCAAAGCATAAGAAATTTGCCAAGGCGCTCTTCTAGCATGTACTGGAGCTAGGATTTGAACCCAGGCAGGCCTGCATCTTACCTTCCCCACCAATAGCAATGTCTCTGAAAACAGGCAACTCGAGGCTTGAATCCAAGCTTTGCTACATACCAGATGCCTGTCAGGAAGAGTTACTTAACCTCCTGAGCCTCAGTTTGCACACCTGCAAAATGGTGGTCGCTGGGAGGATTAGCAGAGATGGTTTATGCAAATGCCCGAGCTTGGAACCCAGAGAATAATCAGCTCCATCCATTGGAATGTTGTCGAGATAAATTGTTCCCTGAAGGCTGACACCAGACTGCCTACCTCAGTCCACCAGAGAGACTTGAAGGGATTGAGCTGGGCAGCTTTAATGGGCCATCTCGTAGCTTCCACATCTGAATGCAGATCAGCCACACTACGTCAGAGACTAATTATCTTTGTCACTCAACAGGGCCTAGGAATACGTGGCTGTATCTTTGCCTAATTAAAACCAAGGGGTCTTGCAGGCAGCTCTGGTGCTTTCATTCTGGCAGGCTGTATTAATCAGAGCAATGGCCTCTGCGCCTACAGATTGTGTTTCTTTTGGATCAAATTCTCTGCTTAATGTGCCATAGGATTGCACTATTGATGGAGGTGGATGGCAGACTAGTCAGGAAGAGTGCAGTGTTTGCTGGAGCTGAGTGGTTACTGTTCTCATGGCTAGTTGCCTCAGCTGTTATTCCTGCTGTTTAAATAAAGCCTTAATAGGGAGCAGACACTGTTCTGTCTTCTCCCCATTGACTCGGCCATGCATGTATTTCTTCATCAGTTTGACACTGATTAATTGGGGCTTACTCCTAGCCAGGCACCATACTAGGTACCGGTTGATGCAGTGATAATGCTTCAGAGCTGGTTCTTGAAAACTGGGAGGGCAGGGGAACCTCATGATGCGTGAGGTTAAGGATAACGCAATGACTCATAGTGTTCCCGGGAGCTTGAAATGAAAGGTTTCTATGATTTGTGGCCGGATGGGAAGGGTCCTTTGTAGGACGGAGTGAGCATGGGAGGAAGTTCCTTTATTCCATCTCTTTTTTATTTATATTAGGGAGAGAGGAAAGGAAAGGGAGAGAGGGAGGGAGGGAGGGGGAGAGAGAGAGAGAGAGAGAGAGAGAGAGAGAGAGAGAGAGAGAGAGAGAGAGAGAGAGAGAGAGAAACATCGATGAGCGAGAGCAACGATATGGCTGTATGGCTGTCTCACAGAGATGTTGGAGAACCTGCCACCACTGGTCACCAGGATTGCAATGGGGGAACTCATGGAAAGTCTAAAAAGTTACCTTATTGAGGTCTCTGCTTCACTCCTGCCTTCCAATTCTCCATGAGGGCTTTCCTTTGACAAGCTCTACCACTGAACCACGCAGGCAGGAGATTCCAGGAAACACTGTCGCACCCTAGAAGGCATCAGTGCCGCTGCTGACAGGTGACGGCCCACGGTGCCTTCTCTACATTCTCAGCAGAACTTGATGGACCCTCTTGGGGTTCGTTACCAATCTGAAAGAAAAGAAGGGCGTGTCTTCTTTTAATGTTATTTATTTTTTACTGTGAGTGTGACTTTTTTCATGTACTTATTCGTTGTCTATTCAACAAGTATTCTTGAGCACCTAGTGTCCATCAGGCATAGCTCTGGCCTTGGGGAAACCCTGGCAAATAAGGTGGGCAAGGTCTTTGCTTCTGGAAGCTTCCATTCCAGGGCAATGAGATTAGAAAAAGGAACAAGTAAAGGAATGGGATAGCTTCATATAGTAATAGATACAGTGTGTCCCCAAAACTATATACCTACTGCAACAGCTGATAGCTCAGGGTGTTAATAACCACTGCCTTTATAATCATTCAAAGTGTGAGTATACATTTTTTTGGGGGCAAAAACATAAATGATTTTGAAATGGGCAAAAGAGATTACCGAACATCCTGTCTTGCATCTGGAACATCTGGAACTTGTTTTGTAGTATAGGGGTGGGAGGTCTTTGTTTGTCTTCGACTCGGCTACTTTATAAGTCTGTAGAAATAGAAATTAACTTGTAGAAAACTGTTAGTAATAGAATTCATTCTTGTCCATAGAAATGCAGACTGTGTGGTGGAAGGCAACTGGTATCATACTGTTGATATTGCACATTTTTTTCACCAGTTTTTTCAGCAATTTGTAAATTCATGGCAGCATTCCTTAGCTGAGTATCAGCGTGTGACACTTGGACTTCTCTGTTGAACTGGTTGTAACATCTTTCTGGTTACCTGATTAGTTATTGAGTTGAAGACAAATCTTTGATATATGTTTATTTTATATACATATGAAAGTCATGATTCTATCTTCCTTTGAAAGGTATAATAGTTTGGAACAAATAAATGATCAAGACAATTTCTTTAGTAATATATATCATCAAGAAGACAAGCCAGGAATTGTTCAAGAAGGGGACTATGGGAAGATGCTAATTTGGATCAGTTAGTAGAAGGTGAGACTTGAATGGATACAGGAGGCTCCCATGTGCAGATGGAGGACAGAGGTTTTCAGGCAGAGGGAAAGCTTGTGCAAATGTCCTGAGACAGGGATAAGCTGCTATTTTCAGGAAACTAACTGCAGTGAATGAGGAGATGAAGGGCAAGAGGTGTGATCCAGGATGTTAACGAAGGCCAGATTCTATTGGGCCATGATGAGGAACTAGGAATTTATTGGACACGCCCTGAAAAACTACTTGAGATTTACGCAATGAGGTGTCATCATCTGATTTGCATTAGGGAATGGATGTGTGTATTTTCTCTTATGAATGCCCCATTATCATTTTTCTCCTCAAATTATTATTGTTAAGCTTGACATTTTAATTAGCTTATCAAGTCTTCTTATGAATAAAAAAATAATTTTATTTTGATTAACAGTTGTAAACAAATATAATCGTTAAAGTAACACATAATCATTGAAGAAATATTTGCCAAACAAAAAAAAATGCACCAAGAGGAAATAAAAGATATTTAGCTTTAGGGAGTATAAAACAGCTCATGTAGGTTTTTTTTTTTTAATCCTCACTCAAGGATATGTGCTTTTTTATTGTTTGTAGAGAGAGAGGGTGGAAGAGCAATTTCATGGGGGGTCGGGTGGAGAGGGGGAGAAAGAGAGGGAGAGGGGGAAGAGAGAGAGAGAGAGAGAGAGAGAGAGAGAGAGAGAGAGAGAGAGAGAGACATTGATGGACATTGATGTGAGAGAAACATTAATTGGTTGCTTCCCATACACATCCCAGCTGGCAGCCTAGGTGTGTGTCCTGACCAGGACTCGAACCTGCAACCTTTTGGTGCATGGGATGGTGCTCCGACTGACTGAGCCGCCCTGCCAGGGCTTGTGTATTGTTTTCAGTGTCTGCAGTATCACAGATTCTTGGCCACCTTGAGCCAGGGGCGATAACTTACAACTTCCAAGCTGACCGATCTACTAACATTTGGTGATTTACGCAGTTTCCTGGTGGCATCTGCTGCTAGGCAACAGCAGCTGATAGGTACTGCCTAGGAGCAGCAGGTGCCAAAATACCTGAGGCCTTTGCACAAGCCCAGTTCCTTTCAGCTCACACATCTGCTTGTCCTTCCTCTAGAGACACCCCCTGGGAAGGCTCTTCCGGCCTGGCAGTCCCAGGGGGTAGGTGGTAATCAGCTCCCCCCACCTCCCAACAAGGAACACACCTGGGAAGAAATGAACCAGTAGAAAGAAAGCTCATACCAAGAAAGCAAAAGGAAATTCAGTGGAAGTGCTCAGAGGCTGGCATAATAGGAAACAGAAAATGGGCGTTCCCCCCAACCCCCGGCTTGCTATGAAATAAAGGTCTATTCTTTACTCAAAAATTTATATTTAAGTCAATGGAGTCAAGTGCTCCTCGGATTGGGGCAAGAGGCCAGGGAAAGGCCTCCTGTTTTGGATGGAAACTGACCTAATCTTACTGTAGATGAGAACAGCCAATGGGAAAGGGACTGGCACCACCCTAGTGGAATCTCTGGGGTCCACATGCACTGATGAGTATGACATGGGAAGTAGTTCCAGGGGACATCTCTCTGATGATCTCTCTGTGTCTGTAGAGGGAAGATTGTTCCATGGAAAGGGAAGACGTTGGCATTGAGGGAACTTGGGAATCACTGAAGTGTAAGTTGAACACGATCAGATCTATGGTCAGGACTGGGACAGAATTATGAACTGTGACTTAATTATTCTGACATAGTGGTTAAGAACCGAGGGTTTGCAGCCAGGCAGACCTGAGCTCAAGTCCTCACTTTGAAAGAATCATTGAAAGGTTGCTTCCTGCACACCCCAGGGTTGAGCCTGCAACCTGGGCATGTGCCCTGACCGGGAATTGAACTGTGGACCTCCTGGTTCATAGGTCGATGCTCAATCACTGAGCCATGCCAGCTGGGCATGTTACTTTCTTGTTCCTCATTTGATGCTCCAGACATTTCCACATAGGTCAGGTGAGCCTGGAGAGTGGATCAGGTAATCTGGTCACTGGACCATCTTGTACAGGCAAAGTAATTTGAAAAGTCTGAGTTTTTCTATCTGTAATTTGGAGATTATATGTATTTCCCAGAGTTGCTGTGAGAATTAAATGGCACATAATAGATGCTCATTCAGTTCAGTTTCTTTTCCTTATCAGTGGATTAATTCATTCAGTTAACAGTTCTAACAGACACTGCGCTATGAGCCTCAACATATAGCAATGTGCAAAGGAGATGCAGTACCTGCGTGTTTTTTTTTCTTAAAAATATTCTACAGGAAGATAAACTTAAAAAAAAGCCATATAAAGAAATATATTGTAAGTACTATGAAAGAGGGTAATAGGTACATGGACAGACCCTATTAAGATTGGGTTTCATGCTTTGAGCTGACACTTGAATGGTAAAATAAATTAGGGTAAACATATTTTAGAGGTAAGAGAGCATTTCAGAAATGAAAAGGGATTCCTGGGCTGGTGTGGACATGAGTCAGGCTACAGGGACACCTGGAGGGCACAAGGAGGAGACTTGGGTTCCATGATCCCATGATGCACACGTGCCACAGCCCCTCTTCAAGGTGTTCGAGGCCCAGAAGCACACAGGATCCCACCAGGGTTGTCTGCCTTTCTCTCTCCCCACCCCATGCCTGCTTCTTGAAAAATAGCCAACTGGCTTCTCGGGACTTGGAACTTGAGTTGCTTAACAAGAGTGACTATCTGTCGGGTTTGCTCATCGCAGGGTAAATACGGTTCTGAAGTCTGTCCGGGTTTGGGGATAGATTGGTCATCCTACCCTTAATAGCCGGGATTTGGCTGCAGCCGGGAGACCTCATTCATTGTGCTCTGGGTGTCCGTGTGGGTGGAGAGAGGTTCCCTTTTGTGATATTTCCCTTTTCCCTTGCTGGGCCGGCACTGCTGACAGCTTTGAGGAGGAGATCTGACGGGCCAGTGGCCAGGGAAGAGTGGCAGGTATGGTTGTGGTTTCACCCTCTTCTCGAGGATCATGGTTTCTGCTGTCACGAGAGACTAGGATGTGGTAGGCCTGCCCATGAGCCAGGACATGTGTTTTTCCCTCCAGGAGGAAAGAAAGTGACCTCTGGGTGTCTGCTCTGAGCCAGGCTCTGCGGTGGACACTCCCCCCGTGTCTCTGTTCAGCAGAGTTTTTGAATCTATGTTCCCAGATGAGGCCTTTTCTTCTCTTGGATGCAGTCCTGGCTTCAGCACTTATCAACGGGGTGACTTCAGGCAGTTCTCGACCTCTGTTCCCAACTCAGTGGAGGTGACCAGAGTGTGAGCTTGCAATGGGACTGTAATTAGGCAAGGCTGTGACTGGTTTCTCTTGTTTTGGAGGAGTCTTCATAGAATAGGCTCCGAGATGCCATGGAGACGTCACCCCCAATGTGCTGCTTTGTGACCACGTGTAAGAAGACTTCCCACACCCACTCTGTCCATGAATCATCAGCAGGAGCAGGGGCTTGACCGCGAGCCTGCTGGCACCACCAGACTCTGGTCTGGCGCTCAGGATTCGGAAGCGGGGCCACAGTGAGAAGTGGTTTTGCTCCCGGCCACCGTGTTTTGGCTTTGTCTTCTCCCTCGAGCACATGACAGGATCTGGGGAGGCGGCGGGCAGTACGGGAGTGTGATGGAGGAAGTAACCTTTCCTCTCATTGGCGCAGATTGGCGGCTGGGCCATGGCTGGCTGGCAAAGGGCCGTGTGTGAGCTAACAAAAGTGCTCTTATTTTTTTGTCAATGAAAATGCAGTAAACCGCAGGAAGAGATGACCGCGTTTTCCCCTTCATTCACATGGACGAGAATGGAGTCCATTGTCGACGAGCCCTGGGGCGTTATCTGATGCTGCTATTTCTGCTGATCATAATTCGCACATCACCCACATGACGCGGGGCAGGCCGCCCCTTCCCAGTGGGTGACTCTGATCGCTTAGCCTTGCGCAGATGACCGGCTCAGGCCTGACCACCCAGCCATGCAGCATGAGCGTGACCATTTGGGCCCCAAACCTTCTGACATGGGGAAGGGTTTCAGGGGACATTTAGATGACAATTGGCTTTTCTTAGGGTTTTTATTTATTTTTTTAATATATTTTTATTGATTTCAGAGAGGAAGGGAGAGGGAAAGAGAGATAGAAACATCAGTGATGAGAGAGAATCATTGATCGGCTGCCTCCTTCATGCCTCACGCTAGGAATTGAGCCCACAAACCAGGCATGTGCCCTTGACTGGAATCGAACCTGGGACCATTCAGTCGGCAGGCCAACGCTATCCACTGAGCCAAACCTGCCAGGGCTCTTATGGTTTTTACACAGTGGCTTTTTTGGCAAATGAAATTCTCTCTCTCACACACACACACACACACACACACACACACATTCCTCAGTGATTAGAATTTCCAATGAACCAGAATTTATAAAAATAATTCTGGAAGGTGAAGAAAGAGTCGCCATGTTAGGTGCGCTACCACACCCTTCCAGGCAGACATTGTCTTCCCTATTGTATTGGTGGGGAAACTGAGGTTAAAACTTTGGCTTAAGAAGCTGGCAGCAGCCGCATGTCAAGTGCACACCACGGGCAGCGCCAGGCCTGTTGCAGACATTTCCTCAGTGGGTTCTCCTTGGCTATCGTCGTCCTCACTTACAGGTGAAAGGCAGGGTTGTAAGAGGGTAGGTAGCATTGTCTCATGGTGCAGGCGGGGTTGGAAGCATGTTTGTCTGTTATCAGTCTGCCATGTGATTCTGCTTTTAGGAGCCAGGGCCGTGCACAAGTAAACAGGCTTATCTCAAGGATGTGATCAGAAAGGAAACTGCCAGAGCTGACTCCACACAATCTCCCTGACCCACGTCAAAAACGGTGTTCCATCATCTCTCTGCTTCCTTAGGCACCTTCGAAGACTTACTGCGCACAGAGCAGTGCAGAGGGGTTCCAAGCAATGACTTCCAAGTCACTTGTGTGACTGAACAGCATGCATATATGTTTACTAGGCCAGGGCAGAAAGCCGCGTCATGCAGCCTTAAAAGCATTTCAGAAACAAGAACTGGTGGGGTAGGGGAGGAGGGGGGAAGGTCAAGGGGAAAAAATGGAGACTTATTTAACACTCTTTGTAATACTTTAAGCAATGAAACAAACAAACAAACAAACAAACAAAAAAGAAGTTGTTGGTTAATGGAAAGATACTGGATAAGGTCGTTCCTGTGCTCTGAGCATTGCTGTAGTTGGATTTAAATCTATTTACTTGGAAAACATTCTCTCCGAATCATCTGTAGGTCAGTTTCCAAAAAGAAGGTGTACAACTTAACAAGAAAAAGCTCCATGGATCAAATACCAACTCAGAGTGAGGACCAAGTTGTATTATTACCCCCAAGTTTTACAGTAACCCCGAGGTAGATGTTACTTCCCAGATCTTCTCAGACAGGAGCCTGGCAGTGGGACAGATGAAGCAACTCGAATGTCAAGTCTTTGGCTGGTGTTGATGGAGCCAGGACTGTGAATTCAGTTTTGTGTTGGAGTCTGTTTTCCCTCCTGCAGGCTGAGGGTGCCTGCACAAATGAAGCTTACTCCTCAGCGCAAGTTTTGGAAACTCCTCAATGGGCTTTTTTTTAAAAAAAACCCACGAAGCACTTTGCAAGTCTCAGACATAAGTTCTAGGATTTGGGGGTCTAGATATTAGTCAGAGAGGGCCTAGAGACCCTTATTTTATTTAACATTTTAGGTTGTACCTGGCTGGCAAAGCTCAGTGGTTGAGCGTCGACCTATGAACTAGGAGGTCACAGTTTGATTCCCGGTCAGGGCACATGCCCGGCTGTGAGCTTGATCACCAGTAGGGGAATTGCAAAAGGTAGCCAATCAGTGATTATCTCTCATCATTGATGCTTCTATCTTTCTCTCCCTCTCCCTTCCTCTCTCTGAAATCAATAAAAATATATATTAAAAAGCCCCGCAAAAGCAAAACTTCGAAAAATAAAATAAAATAAAATCTTAGGTTGCAACCCACTGAAAAAGGCAGTTCAGTACCTCCTCCATCAGTGCTTTCCCTTCCTCTGTAGGAGCCCAGAGTGCCTGGCACATGGGAGGCACACAAGGAGTGTTGTTGAATGTAATGTGATTTTGCTTAATTGCTTTTTTTTTTCTTTTGCTAAAAGAAGACTAGAAACAGCCACCAAGAACAGTTAAGACAGCAAGATGTGGCAATTCACTGGAAGGAAACAGAAAAAGAAAACTATAAAAAGTAGATATGTGATTTCAAAAGCATATAAGTTGGGTTACGCAGGCTTGGGGCCAGAAACCCCAGGCACGCTGATAATCTCAGTGGAGTCCTTTCTAACCTTTTCCACAGGACAGCACCCAGGAAAGGTGGCATTGGTCCAGCGCCCACCCTTAGATGCCTTGAGAAGGCTGCTGGCTGCAGGGTGGACCCCCCCTGGGCTCTGGCCAGCTCCATCCTGCCCCAGCTCCCCGAGTCCTGAGGAATCCACACCATGGCACAGCTGTCCTGGGTGTCCCAGAACACTGACCAGGAAGTGCCACGTTAGACAAAGTGCCACACATACATACAATGAGGGGCTGTGTCTTTACTCTGCACCCCCAGTGCATGGCACTCAGCCCTCAAAGATGTGGAATGGAACTGAATGGTGATTTTTCATTTTCCAGGAAAGCCAATATTGAGCACCCTTAGCTCAAAAAGACAAGGCAATGTCTAATAGTGCATTTTGTTTTCTTAAATTTATTTTATTATTTTTTATCCTCACCTGAGGATATTTTTCCATTGACTTTTAGGGAGAGTGGAAGAGAGAGGGAAAGACAGAGAGAAACATCAATGTGGGAGAAACACATCGATTGGTTGCCTCCTGCACATGTCCCAACCTGGGCGAGGGCCAGAGAGGAGTCTGCAACTGTGGTACATGCCCTTGACCGAAATGGAACCCAGGACCCTGAGTCCTCAGATCGACGCTGTAGCCATTGAACCAAACTGGCCAGGGCTAATAGTGCATTTAGAAATGTTTTGAAATGAAAGCTAAGGGAACAGTGTGGTGAGCTTACAACATCTCTGGACTAGTCAGTGGCAAAGCTGGGGGAGGACGCAGTGGCTATCTCTTTTTTTTTTCCGTTAAATGGTGCGCGTGCGTCCTTCTGCTTGGGAGGTTCACATCGAGGGACCAAAGCTGCCAGATGCTTCCAGCAGAGAGACTGCTGGAACAGCGTGCCATGCGGGCACCGAGTTCATTTCCGTGGAGCCGCGAGGTGGAGAGAGGAGCCAGTGAGTGCTGCTCACGCATGCTCGGGATGCTATTCCAGATGTGATGCCACGCTGCTGTTTTGTGATTGTGTGTGTGGTTTTTTTTTTTCTTTTTTTTTTTTTTTGTGTGTGTGTGTGTGTGTGTGTTTTTAAATCTAAAAACTTTCAAATAGATATTTCCAGTGTCAAAATTAGAGGAGGCCCGTGTGTGTGGTTTCTTTGCTGGGGACTAAATTAAAAACCATCGCAAGCTAATGATAGCAGCCGTTATGTTTTGACTAGTCTGGCATGAATTTTTCCCAAAGATATGCAACACCAATCATCCAAAGACTACTTACTTACAAGAAAAAAAAGAAAATACAAAAAAAAAGAGAGAATGACTTTGGAGGGAAGGAGAGGGTTGAAGGGAGCTTGCAAAGGTTTCCTACGGCCGAAGTTCCTTCTGCCAGAGGCACCTTCTTGAAAGTGATACCGAAGGACTCAGGTTCTATTTTTCTCTATTTTTTTTTTTAAACCCATGCTCTTGGGAAGTTGCAAAAGTTGAACAGAAAGTATGAAATCTGGAAGTTTAAAAAAAGGCACAAAACCTACCCAACGAGCACTCTCCTCCCCCCCTCCCCCCCGCCAAGAAAGACATACTAAGAAACAGAAGACATTTCGCTTACTTTTAATTGTCTCAGATTTCACTCATGAAGGTCACTATACTACTAGTGAACATTTTTTTTTTTTGGACTTAGAAGCTAAGACAGCCTACCAATCATTGTCCTGAGTGCTTTCTCAATAAACTCTTCTTCTATATCATGAAAATTATTCTTGTAAGTTATCAGTAATAACAAAGTTCTACAAATAGTACCTGGAACAGAGTGAGCCACATGGCTGTCTCACACGAAGCACAGGGGACACTGGCAGGTGTAACTGATCAGGGGTGGAGACACGTCCACCCTGGGGTCTGTGGAAGCTGTCACACTTCACTTAGGTCTTGTTTGTTGAGCAAAGGCTCCTGGGGTCACCTCAGGCTCAAGTTCGGAGTGGCCTTCTGTGGAGCATCTGTTTAGATCCAGTCAATTGTTGACTCTGCCACTTAACTGGCTGTATAACCTCGAACGTCACTTCAGTTCTCTGCTCCTCACCCATAAAATGGGGATGAGTAACCTCCAGCTACCTCACTGGGTTGTTGTGAAAATTAAATGCACAGTGTTTGGTAGGTGGTGAACGCTACTCTGGTTGTCCTTCTGCCATCTTTCAGGGGACCCAATGGATGGTAGATGTCTAAACCAAGGAGATGTGAACATTTGTTTGTGTGAGATGTGTACACTGAGCTCAACCCAGGACTCACGAGGATAGAAGAGTGGAGGGAGCCCCCGTCTGTTCACCATTGGCTAGTTGTCAGGTTCTGTGCGCACACTTCATATTTAGTTCTTGCAAAAACCCAATGGAGTAGGAATTATCACACACATCCTCATCCCCCTTTTATGGATTAAGAAACTGAGGCTCAGGGAGTTTCTTGCCTTCTTATAGTCATGCAGCTAAGTAAGTGGCAGGCCTGGGAGTGAAGTTCAGCTTTCTCTATAGTTTATCATGCAACTGACCAAGTTCATCATCTCAGACGTGTATTTGAGGAAGTTCCCTCTAGAGAGACGGTATCTAGTTTCTTTCATTTTTAACAATGGCTGGGTCATAGGTTTTCTGATGTGCTGGTTAATTATGACCCCACTTGTAGCTCTCCTCTGCTTGCAGTCAGTGTCTATCCCCTGATCTTTCTAATGTCAATGATACAAGGCTGCCTTGTGAGCCTGTGCCCCGGGTGCAGGAGGAGGGACAAAGGGATCGTGAACAGGGCTCTCAGCTTTAAGGGTTCAGATTTGGCCAAGTTCTTTTTCAAGTTTCTGAGCCTTACCTGACGTTCACACCTCGGTGCCTTGGTGTGGGCTGTTTCCTCGATTTTACAAAGTCTGCCTTACCCTCCTAGATCCTGCCTCACAATTCCTTCCCATTCCTTTCTTGTAGGTAAAACAAAACACTCCCTTGTTTTTTCATATGTCTCAGCAGTTATTACAATGCAGTGCATTAACTGCTTCCCCACCTGGCTCCTATGAGCTGGGAACTCCTTGAGCGTCTGGATCGTGTCTCATTCCTTTTTGTATGTATTGTCCACACATGGCATGCACATAACTGGCATATTAACATTAGTAATCAATGAATCAAAGGCACTAGCATTGGGCTCATCTCAGCATCCTCATTTTCACTCCCCTCAGATCACAGCAATCCACGAATAGTTCTTATTGATGACTATTTTGGTCCAAACTATACCTTAGCTGTTTATTTCTATTTTCTGCCTGCGACCCCTGGGGATTCTGACTTAATTGGTTTGCACACTTGCCTCACAGAATGAATTGTTTAAATTTAACCAGCACAATATAAGATGCTCAGGCCGCGGCGCTGAGATCCCAGTATTTGAGCAAGAGACACACATGCATGCAAAAGAGTGAAACTATTCATGAATGCCCGGATGGGGAGGAGAGGGAAAGCCACTTCCCGTCTCCTGTGAGCAGAAACTCCAGCAGAAGTCATTAGCACCCTTCATCCACAGGCTCATTCGTTTTTCTGTTCGTTCATTCATTTGTCCCAGGTCACCTAGCATATCGCAGTAGCCCCTCACTGATCTCTCTCCCTCTCTCCTGGCTCCTGTCTGGACTGCTTTCTGCAGCACAGGCCACGATCTTTTAATGGTTCTCTGTTGTTGACAAGATGAAGTGCAGGCTTCTTAGCATGGAGTCCAAGATCACAAGCTGGTCTCTGCCTACTTGATCCCACTCATCCTGCAGCCCCACATTTGCCTCTCTCTCAGCTCCAGCAATATTGGTCTTTTAAGGGCACCCCTGAAATCCAGTTTGTTTTGTTTCCATGCTTTCTGTGTGCGGTTCTCCGTCTCCTAGATGTCCTTCTACTAAACTTATCTCCACTGGACAGTATTGTCCTGACACTACAGTCTAAAGGAGACGGGAGTCCTTTGTCTGCAGAATAGCCATGTAGGCACAGGCCTGTCATAGCTCTGAACACACTGTGCTGAACCTGTTGGATACTCATCTTTCTTCCCACGGGTCTGTGATCTCACGGTCAAGGCCCACAAGAACAGTTCCTGCCATTTATGACTTTGCATTCGTATTAGTGCAGTCTCTCCAACTAATCTCCTGTTCATATCAATTTATTTCATAGCATTCATGGTACTTACACACACACAGTGCAGGGTTGGTAACTATCCATTTAATAAATGAATTTGGTGAGCAAGGCAATATCAAGTGGATTTTAAAAAAGTAACGTGCAAATCTGCACAGGGCTTGTGTATTCTTTATTCATCTCTACCCTCTATCTGGCCATCGATACTGCTCCCATTTTTTACCTTGAGATTGATCTTTTCAATCACTTCTCACAATTACCCAAGTTCCATCCAGAATTCTCATTGCCTCCCAGACCAGGATGTTCAAACCTCACTTCATGTGCCATGCATTTGGATATTCAGTGGCTTAGATTGGTGCCAAGCCTAATTTTCCCAGTGTCCTTTGCTGTCTCTCTCATTGCTTTTGACAGGAGCCAGGCTCACCACAACACACTCCGCCTGTCAAGAAGGCTAAAGAAGCTGCCCCAGACCCAAATTTTTGGTGGCTGAGCCGGCATGCCTTTGCCTTACAAAACCTTTAATTGAAAACAACACACGGATTCTAACTTGTTTAAAATGTCTCCAAGTCCTGGCCTAGATTGAATTGGACCCAAGACCCCAAGATCTATCATCCCCAGAGAAACCAGCATTAGAGGGGACTGAGCTGAGGGCGGAAAGCCCCGGAGGAACGCAGAGGTCTGCGAAACGGCTCCATCACATTGATGAGGTTTGGCAAAAGCCAGCGCTCTGGTAGCCAGACACGTTCTGCATGAATCTGAAGCTGATTTGACATCGTGGCAGGGGAAGTCCTTGCTCCCCAAGTTTATTGATTCATGACTCACTCATCAGGCTTGTGTTTTGTGTGAAGTGTCCAAGATACCTCACGATTCCTGCTGAAATCCTGCCAACACGTGGCTTTCCCACTTTCTCTCCCCTTCATAGTCTTGGTCAAGTTCAGGCAGCGTTTGAATCTGGTGTATCCCGATTTGTATTTTGGTCTTGGAAGGCAAATCATGTGGCAAGAGGTAAATGGTAAGATCTATTTCCCTCACTCTCTAAAATGACCTATGTTAGCTATCCAATGAAGTCCTTCAGGTAGGCTCAGGTATCGTTGGCAGGGAAATTGTCGAAGAAATTATTTTCCTTTTGAAAAATTATTCACATTGCCCTAACCGGTTTGGCTCAGTGGATAGAGCGTCAGCCTGTGGACCGAAAGGTCCCAGGTTCGATTCCAGTCAAGGGCATGTACCTTAGTTGCGGGCATATGCCCAGTAGGAGGTGTGCAGGAGGCAGCTGATCGATGGTTCTCTCTCATTGATGTTTCTAACTCTCTATTCCTCTCCTTTTCTCTCTGTAAAAAAAAAAAATCAATAAAATTTATTTTAAAAAATTATTCACATAGTATTAACAGAGATACTATTCTGAACACCAGGCCCTTACATGTTTGAGGATCTATCTTGTGCACTGAGAAGGTCTTACCTTGATGAATACCCCATTATGCCACCAATGGCCTTCGTTGGAAAGTTGGGAGTTATTCTTGACTTGTCCCTCTCATTGTCTAACCAATTCCCAAGATATGCTGCTTCCACTTTATTCATACTGTGTGACTGCATCCGCTTCTCCCAAACTCATGTTCATACCCTTGTCATTCTTTTAGAATAATTCAGCTGCCTAGTCTCTCAGCTGGCCCTCTCCCATTCCATTCACCAGTCAGCTGCCATATGGATCTGTCTGCAGGAGTGGGGAACTTTTTTTCAGCTCACGGCCATTTGGATATTTTTAACATCGTTCACTGGCCATACAAAATTATCAGTTTACAAACTAGCCTGCTATATTTGGTCAAACAGTAATTAACTCGCCCCTGATGCCTTGGCAAGATCAGACCTATTGATTTCGAGAGTCTCATATGGCCCTCAGGCCAGATGTTCCCCACCCCTGAAAGCCTGCATTTGTCATGTCATTCAACTGCTAAAGTAATCTTAAAGTTCCCCCTTTCCCTTAGAATAATATCCCAAGTAACAAGCACAACCTCTAAGTCCAGCATAACCTCATGTATGCCTTTTACTGCAGCACCACTTGTCACTACCACCTCTTCATTCTTTAGGATCTTCCATACTGAACTCTGGGCTGTACTCCAGACAAACCCTGTTCTCTCTAACTGCTATATCTTTAATTTGATTTTTCTTCTTTCTTGAAAGATTCTATTGACCTCTCTTGCTTTATTCATCTGCCAGCACTCTGCTTAGCTGCCACTTCTTTCAAGAAATCCTCCTAAGACTGGTTAATGAGCTCCTTTTCTGTGCTTCTGCAGGACCTTGTACTTACACCCATCATGGCACTTAAACTACAGCATTGTAAATACCGGCTTTCTTTTTCATTCAAGCAACTAGACCATACCTTTCCTAAAGTCTGGACAATGTGATGATCACCATTGTATTTTCAATGTCCTAGAATGAATTTAGGGAAGAAATAATGTATTCTCTCTTTTTACTTTCCCTTGACATGTCTGTTCAAGGTATACTAGATTATTTCTTTTTTTTTGAACACACTAAGTTGGATTTCTCTCTGAATCTCTATTTGTCCTAGATATTTCCTTGGCCAGAAATGTCTTTCCCCTCCTCTTTATTCTCCACATGAGTTTATCCAGGGCCTATCGCATACATTTTTTAATGTTTTATTTTTCATTATGTATCATAACCAGACCAGCTAAGATGACTCTAAGCATCAGGTATTGGATGGACATAGCATTGTTCATACAGAAACATCTTAGAAAGAGTTTTGGAGCGAGTGTCAGGAACCAGACTCTGGTCACAGCTGTATTGATGACTTGCTATGTGACCTTAAGCAAACCACCTCCCCTCTCTGGACCCCACTTTCCCATCTTAGAACAAAGAGAGATCAGATTAGGTGATCTTTAAGGATCCTTCCAATGGTGATTCAGCTGGGGTATCTGAGGTAGGAAAAGAAAAGGACCTTTGTGGGAAGGTCTGTTTATGCTGAAATAAGCCAAAGCAATGAGCTGGATCTCCCAGTAAAACCAGTCAGCAAGTCTTCGTTTGGCCATTGTGTGGCCACGGTGCTATGACTGAGCTCATCTCAGCATTGGCTGCTATGACCCCTGAATTCATCTGAGCCAGGCCCAAGCTTTGGATTTGGGCAACACTAGACATGGTTTCTAGCCTACCTTCATCACTTATTTGCTATGTGACCTTCTTCAAGTCCCTTTTCTCTAAGCTTTGGTTTCTTCCTCTATAAATTAGGTATCAAGAATGCATATATATTAAGGCTGAGAGAACAATTGGACTTGAGATATTGCTGTAAAGCATTTAGCAGAATTTACAAAGTAAATGCTTAATACTTGGTAGCTTTGATGGTAAGGAGGGGGAGATGATGATGATGGTGATGGTGATGATAATGTAATTTGATGTAACTAGATTGCCACACACTAAAAGGCAAAGGATTTAAGAGGAGATACTTAAGTTACTTCCAAATGGTGAGTGTAAAAAATATTGTTGATAGAAGCAGTATATTGCTCCCAGCAGGAACTCAGTAAGTATTTACTCAATCAGTAGTGGGAAGAATTTCCTTTTTATGTGGATAATGAGGAAACAGTCCTGAGCTTTAACTCCAGCTATTTGAAGGATTTGGAAGTGATGCATCCCTGTTATAGGTGCTCTGAGTTCTTAGTGTGACAAGGGCCCAAGGAACCATTTTAGTTAGTCCTTTGGGGTACATTTTCTAGCCAGGATTTCACTCTATAAACTATTCTTTGTCAAGCTTTGTTTTCCAAACACAAAGAAAATCAACTCTCTTTAATTTTCAGTATATATATATTTTCCAATGTAAAAACAACAATAGCATTATTGTAAAAATCTGTTCCATAAAGCTGTATATTCACATGTAAAAGTGATATACATTTCTAGGCATTGAAGAATCTTCTTATTGAGACAGATTTTCTTTGGGGAAGGCACAAAAACTAAGAGACGTTCAGGGTGGGAAATATGCTGTTCTTTTATAAAGGTGAAAACATATACCTCTGATACTTGTAATGATCCTATGTAGTCTCCCATATCTTCTCATTTCTTGCTTCCTCCAATCATGGGACACTTATCCCTCCATCTCTGTGGTACCTACTGTGTGCCAGGCACTCTTGGGGAGATTTCCATGTAGTGTCTCCAAATAGTAACAATCCTACAAAGTAAATAGGACCATTTTCATTTTAATGTGAGGAAGTAAGTATTCATGGAGAATAAATGATTTATCAGTATTTGACATTTATGTGTTTGGAAGCTGAGTGTGCTCTCACAGGCAAGTGACTGTTTATTTGTGGCACAGTCTTTTGACATTGCCCCACTACACTCCTGGGGCAGAGGGCTCCATTTCCAATACTTACAGTTGGATTCCAGGTAATTTGGCTTTCAGCGAAGATGAGCCTGGTTATCCCCACGTTCATTATTCTGGTTATTCCTGCGAGTATTAGACAAGGTTTTCTCTGAGAATCCTGAAGCATGTTATGATTCTTTGTGAAAATGCCTGTTTCCTGCTCTCGCCAGCAGCCAGCACAATGTCGGGCAGGTTGCGAGTATAAGAAATGATGGACTTACAATGCAAGACTTCAATGCAAACATGTAGCTCTACAATTTCACTGGTCGTGAATAACTGTGTTTAGTCTCAAGCATTTCAAATTAAAAACTTTATAAATGTGGTTCTATTGGTAATACTTGAGATTGAGTGGCAAACTGATCAATTCAATCTTTCCTTAATTCATTCAAACATGTCCACAAGCACCTCCCATTTATTGGATAGGGGAGATCTTGAGAGAAATATGATTTTTTCCCCCCTGATGGCAAGAAGCTGAGAGTCTTGTGGGTGACATAGACAAGTATAAACTAAGAAAAGTGAAAACAAAAGACAACAGAAATATTGAGCAGGACACTAAGGAAAGTGTGCATATGATGCCGTGGACCCGTAGGGAGTGAGCAGGAAAGCTTATCACAAATCCACTCTCATGCTGCAGTCGATGAACCCTTGGTCTTTATTCAGAATAGACCTCTTTGACCTTTCTGTGCACTCATCACAACGACATAGTCACCTGGATAATGAGCAGCGAGCTCTATGAGGGCAGTGACCGTGGCTGCCATGGTCATCGCTGAATCCTCAGTGCTTTGCTCAGCACATAGTAGGTGCCCACAGCATGTTTTTTTGACGACTGTGCAGATGAGCTAAAATGCCACACATGCAGTAAAGACTTATAATGCAGGTCCGAAAGGATATTTTGCTGGTGCGATGTTTCATATCTTGGAGCACATTCTTTGTTCTTGAAAACAGATTTCCTTTCCAGTTGAAATGTCCTGTCTTGCATGGAGCCATGCGGCCACCTTTCTTGAGCTACGGGATTCCTGGGCCATAAGCACAATTCCCAGGGACTGAAGGAACCCGTGCAAGTCAGATAGGCTTTCTACAAATGGTCCAGATTTACAAGGTGAGAGGAGATATGGAATCCAGGACCAAGACCTAGGTTCCTTATTTATTCCAACGTTGGCAAGTGAGGGCCTCAACAAAATAGAAAATCCACTGGCTTCTGCATACCTGCTCTTAAAGTACACTCAGTCCAGAAAATTCCACGCATAACTCTTTTGTCTGGCAGCTTCCGGTGCAGGTCAATCCCTTGGTGTCCCATAAGGAGCACAGGCTTCACAGTCCAGCTCTGCTCCTCTCTAGCTGTGTAGCCAGGTCAACTGGACCACCCCGTGGCTCTACAATGAGAGGACATTCCCCTCCCCCTGATGTCCAAATGACTATGGTTGCGGTCCAGAGACTGGAGCCCAAATCCTGAGTGCAAGACCCAGCTTAGCCACTCTACGTACGGGGTGTGATCTAGCAGCAGGCAAATCCATCCTGCTGTGTTATAGGAGGAACTCCTCCTGCCAGAAGCCAGGTCTCACTTTGGACACTCAAATCAATGTAGAAATGTTGATTTTCAAAACAAATATAATGAACCTGGAAAAAAAAGAAAAGAAATGAATGTAGAGTGTGAACTCATAGCCTGCGAGCTCTCTGGGGCAGGGGCTGTGTTGTGTGCGCCCTGTTCCTGCCACGGGTGGTTCCCAGCTGATCCTCTGTGAACACTGGTCAGTGAAGGCATGAAGTTTCATCTCTGTGCTGGGGGCTGGAGTGGGTATTGGTGCCCGCACATCCGCGGGTGTCCTCTAGATGGCAAACTCAGCTCAGATTTGGACTGGAGGCAGAGCCTCTGGCTGGGCGATGCCCTGGTGTGGAATAGTTTATTGGAAATCCAGTTCCATCCAGTGCACACGGAATCCTCAGAACAGCTGCAAGGCTTCTGGAAATGCCAGCCAGCCTGGGCGGATCTGTCTTCCTTTCCAGGGAGATGATGGGCGTGGCTTCACCGGCTCTCCTCTGCCACCACAGGGCTTTCTCCTAACAGATGGGAGGTGGGAAGAAGCTAACCTCCCTTCACAGGCACTGTTGGACGGCCTCACACGTATTTCCTCACCTGATTCTCATATCGACCCTACAAAGTAAGCGGTGTTCTTATTTCCCCTCTATGGGATGAAACAGGCTCGGAGGCAGTCACGCATCTCATTGAAGTCCAGCAGCCCTTTGGGAAGCTCTGGGTTGCTAAACCATGTCCCTCCAATGTCTCAGCCACATTGACCTGTCCTCGCATGTAACTCACTCAGGCAAAGAAGAGGTTGGAAACCAAGGCTGAGGGAAATTGAAGTAGGATAGCTTTAAGTATTTGGATCTAATGGAGGACAGCAAGAATCATCAGCACTAGAAGTGATGTCCCTTTTAGCCTGAGAGGATGACCAGCGCCTCAGGTCTTGGCAAGACAGGGTTGTATGCGTCTCTGGAATTTGATCGCAGCTTTCAGGGCCACAGTCCATTGCCAAAGTTCTAGATGCTTCGGGCTTGAGGAACTCTTGTCTGAAATGAGGCCCTTTTTCTTCAAAAAGAGATATTCTAATTATCTTCTCCCACCAATCCCCCCGCCCCCCATGTTTTGGAGTTGGCTGACAGTTTTGAGAGAAAAGCGAGTGAGGAAATTCATCATTTGCTTATTTAATGGATATGGGTGAACTCCCATTACAGTGTGAACTATGTTCTGTTGGGCATAATCCACACAAAGTTGAAGCATATGGAATCCCTTCTTAATAAAAGGAGACGTAACACACGTGCAAAAAAAAAAAATAAATTCAAATTTAAGATAAAAAGTGCCAAGGGCCTTGAACATATTTCTGAGTTTGGGAGGAAGCACATGTTCTACGTTAGAAGAAGGCTTCATGGAAGAGGCCATATTTGAGCTGGGACTTGGAGATGAGGTAGGATAAGGGTATCCAGTGACGACTTGAAGGGCACAAGAAGAAGTGGCCTCTAAAAGCCAGGAGAGATAGAAAACCAATGAGGCCTGCAGTTCCCTCTGTGTAGAGAAAAGGGGGAGATTTACAGTATTCAGGGACGAGAGACTGGCCTCCAATTGGAGGGGTCCTACATGCCATGTTTATCTCCCATTATGATGTTATTTCTGTTCGTCCTTTTCCTGTGATGTTTTACTTTATACAGTTGCTATCAGGTGCATGTGCATGAAAATTGGGAATTATCACACCTGGCAAATTGCATCATATGATATGTCTGCTTATCTCTGATACTGCATCTGACCTTAGACTCTGTATCAGCTGATGTTAGTCAGGCTACAGCAGAGCTCTTTCGGTGAGTTTTAGCAAAGTTCATCTTTTTAAACACTTTGAGTCCTAATTTCCTATGTCCTTTTATTAAAGGTGTGTCACAGGTAAACTGCGTATAGTTTTTTTCCCCTCTAGTCTGACAATGTAGGTCTTTAAATTAGAGTGTTTAGTTCATTAGCATTAATTGTAATTATTGATTTATTTGTGCTTTTAAACCTTATTATTTATTTCCTGTTTGATCTACTTGTTTTGTTTAGTTTTTCTTGCTTGTTTTATTTAAGAATATGTAAATATTGCTAAACCCCACTTCTCTAAATTCTATTTTCCCTCTTTGTTAGAATTTAACTATACTTCAAGTAGTTTTCCTAGAGATGATAAGATTGACTATAGATTTATTAAATTAAACATAAATTAATATTTTTACCATCTCCCCAGTAATGTGAGGTTTTTGAATACTTTAAGTGCATTTACTCTCTATTGCCTTTTTTGGTTTACATTCATTATAATTTTATGCATATTCTAAGTCCATAATATTTTGATTTTTTTCATTTAGTCTTCCCAACATATTTACCATTTCCACTAGTCTTCATTTCTGCCCTCACTTCATTGTTTCCATCTGGGATCATTTTCTTTCTGCCTGAACTATTTCTCTTAAGTTTTCTTTTTGAGCAGATGTGCTGTTTATGAATTATCTGTTTATGCTTCTCTGGAGATGTCTTTATGTTACTTTCACTTTAAAGGTGATTTTCTCTGAGTGTAGAGCTCTACATTTGTATTAATCATTGTTTTTCCAGCCCTTTATAGACATTCTTCCATTGTCTTCTGGCTTCTATAGTTACCGTTCAGAAGTCAACCTAAAATCTTACTGTTTCTCATTTGAAGTTAATGTATTTTTCCCCTCTGTCCGTTTTTAATATATATTTTCTCCAGCTGTTTGACTATGATATGCTTAAGTGTGATTTCCTTTGTGTTCCCCTAAAATTCAAATGTTGAAGCCTAATCCCCCAATGTGATGGAATTTGGAGGTGGGGACTTTCCGAGGTAATTAGGTTATGGGAATGGAGTCCTAATGAATGGAATTAGCGTCCATCTGAGAAAAGACCAGAGAGATGGCACAGCATGTGGGGACACAGCAAATCAGGAAGAGGGTCTTCCCCACAAACCCAGTGGCTGCCACCTTGACCTTCAACTTCCAGCCTTCAGAATGTGAGGACTGTGTTTTTCTCGTTTAAGGCATCCAGAATGGTATTTTTAAAACAGCAGCCCCAACTGCTAAGACATTTGACATTGTCAAAAGCTCTGCTTCGCAATGGCTTCTTTACTTGTACGCATAGCTTCCTGCCTGTGTTAGCTGTTTATGTTTTTCTTTCACACCCGTCAGCTCCTCCTGAGCCCTCACTAACAGAGTCTTTAACATTCATAATTCTACTAACAGTCTGTTCAAGGCAGGGTAGGCTTTTTCTGTGACACTCGCCCAAAATATTCTAGCTTCTATCCATTGCCCAATTCCGTCTTTTTAAGTATCTGCTTCAGCTGCACCTCACTTCCAGGGACCAAAATTGGTAGCCATCAGAGTTCAACCAGGGGAGCAGCTTTGTTGCAGTGAATTGGCTTATGTGATGGTAGGGGCAGGTGAGGCAAGTTCACCATCCAGGAGAAAGGGCAGGAGAAAGGGCAGACTGGAATTTTTGGACCTGGGCTGAATACCTGAGGCCTGTAGTCTACTAGTAGCCAAGGTGATATATCCAAAAGACCATCACAATTGACATGAACTTAACCTGCCTTTGCCAATACTTGTCCTATTTTCTTTACTTGACCAAGTATCTTTGATGCTGAGTTTAAATGTTGCCTCTTTACTGCCCCTGCTCTTTCTTCCTGAAATAAAATTAATTTCTCTCTCTTTGGTGCAGCCCTGGCATTGCATATGCTGTTCTCTGTGCTATGTTTTCTCATAATGAGATCTATAGTTCTTTACTCACTTATTGAACTCTGAGATCTGAATGGCAGAGATCAGGACATAGTATTCAATGTCTGAGACTCAGCACAAGTACATAAATATCATTTAAATGTTTATTGATCTGTACTCAAATGGATGGTGTATTTTTATTTATTTGTCTTAAAACCTTAATCAAAGGAAGCTGACTTTTTTGTGAAAGGCTCATTTGAGTGGGCCACTGAATTATGCAAATGGTAGTGAGAGAAACACAGAGATTGTGTTAAAGTAAAGTATCCTAGGAACTTTGATGACTTTATCCGGAGCGCCACTTTCTAGATCAATAGTATGCAAAGTTGATCTCTGCAGAGGAGGAGGTGAATACATTTGCATGAGGATCCCATGGCTTTTTAAAAGAGAAGAAACAACAAACCAGTCCCTTCTTGCCGATTCTAATTAAGAGAGAATTATCAGGTGGGTGGGCCTGCTTAAGATTTAGTTGCAAGAAGAGGCAACGAGCTCCTCCACATAAAGTTCTCCTGAAGGATGGGTAGATCTAAACTGATGGCCTGAATCTAAATCACCTTGGAGGTGGGCCGATTGCTTCATCCTGTGAATGATGTCAGTGTCCCTCCCAGATTCAGCCATCTGGGCACAGAGCTGAGCTCTGGGGAGCAGTGGCTGAATATGGTTGTGTAGCTGAACACTGGGCCCAGCCTGGAATCCCATCAATTAATATTGTCCCTGAAGGAGCAAGATCATTTTCCTCTGAAGAATAGTAGTGCTGTGAGTAAGGAGATTGGCTGGTGAGGGACTATTGCTGTGCTGACTGGTATTCCATGACAACACCTGGAATGATCAGAGGTCTCATCAATAGAAGATTGGCATCTGCTACTCTGCCCACTCTGATATCATTTATTTTTAACAGCTTTATTGAGGTATAATTGATATACAAAAAGATGCCCATGGTTAATGTAGATGATTAGATGAGCTTGGACATATGCATATACTTGTGAAACCATCATCATATCCTCTACCTCCAAAAAGTTTCCTGTGTCTTTTTTTATTTGTGGTAAGAGCACTCAGCATTAGATGTCCATCCCCACTTAATAAGTTTTTAAGGGCACGGAATAGTATTGTTGGCTATAGGCATGATGCGGTACAGCAGGTCTCGAGAAGTCATTCTTAAAGAATGACCCTTCTGGACAATGTGTGCTCTGTGTTTTTGGTGCAATTTAGTGGAGGAAGAGAATCCCGAGGGGAATGACTTCTTTCTAATCTGGCAGGTGAGGGATCAAGCGTGTCCAATGGTAACTGAGGTTTGGAAGAACCTGTCAGTGCGTGGAGGAGTGACCAACTATGTGTGCTGTCCCCTCCTGCACAGACTGTGGAGTCAGAAAGACCAGCATTAGGATTCTGATCCCAATACTTAGGACTGTGTACATGGGAGCAGTTGTTTAACCTCTCCCAGTGTCAGTTTCCATTTCTGTCACATGGGGATGTTCATGCTTCTTTCAGAAGCTGGTCGTTTGTGAGACAGTGCAGGCCTCTGTATTCCCACCTGGACCTGTCTCCACTTTTTGCTGTGGGTCACTGTCATATGGAAACCATTCGCAGGCCACTGTTTTTTAAATCCTGTCCTGGACAATAAAACTGTTTGCTGCCAATATGCATAGGAATCTGTCCAGAACTGAGCGTGAGAACATGACTAGTAAGATCTTCTACAAAGTTCTAGTTCCCCTCTACAGCTAAGACTGTCCTCATCTGTCAAATGGAGATAGTCCTTGGGATCAAAAATTCAGAAGGAACCAAAACAGAAGTTGAAGAGAAAGTGCTCTCAAAAGGAAGTGAGAATATTGGAGACCCTGGATTGCTCAGGGTTGCGGTTTAGGTGCTAGAAGATCTACTCTTACATGTCGCCTACTATTTATTTTAACGGGAGGTGGGGACCTGCTGTGCAGAAGTATTCTTTATTATTATTATTATTATTATTAATTTTTAATGATTTGAGAGAGAAAGGATGGAGGGAAACATTGATTTATTGTTCCACTTATTTATGCATTCATTGGCTGATTCTTATATGTACTCAAACCCGCAACCTTGGGGTTAGGACAACACTCTAACCTGTTGAGCTACCTGGCCAGGGTCGGAAGTATTCTTGAATTGTATTGAATTTATTACGTAGCTGGCTATTAAACTTACATCTGGTGCTCCTTTTGGATCATTTTAACTGTCTCTATAAAGTAAGTTTCATAAGGGCAGAGGCTGGGGTTTATCTTGTGGATTATTGATCACCAATAAATGTATGGATGCATTCATTCATTCAATCATATTTTTATGCTTCTGCTATTTTATGGGTCTTTCCTCGTTTCTCCCAGGGCTGAGAGATCTGAGAGAGAGTGAATGAGAGAGCAAGAGCAATATCTAGAGTGCATGGGTGTATGCCCTAGAGAAGGAGGAGGAGGAGAGAGACTAAGATAGAAGTCACAGTCTATTTCTAACCTAATCTGAGAGGGAGGGAGGGAGAGAGGAAGGGAGGGAAGGAGGGGAAGAGAGAGAGAGAGAGAGAGAGAGAGAGAGAGAGAGAGAGAGAGACTAAGATGGAAGTCATAGTCTTTTTGTAACCTAATAAGTGATACCCGATCACCTTGCTGCATTGTATTTGTTAATAGTGAATCACTAAATCCAGTGCACCTCCAGGGGGGAAATAAAGACATGAATTCCAGCAGGTGAGGCCCGTTGAAAGCTATCTTAGAGGCTAGCTACCACACAGCCCGTCATTAAACCCATGTCGTCATAGTACACACTCTACCTGTTCAATTCTTACACTTTCTAATGTCCCGACCTTAGAGGGTCATTCCTCTCTCAGAATCCCTTCATGCAGTCATGAAGGATTCGGTATTACACACCCCAGTCTGCCTTCTATGAACTTACTCTAAATGTGTCTTAACTATCATAAAATCTAACTAGTGTTTCCACAGTCCAACTAGTATCTCTAACATGTCCAAGTTCTGATAAAAGCTTTAGACTAATAGTTAGCAACACCCAGATCCTCTCTGATCCCAGAATAGTCCCTGCATTTTCTCACTATTATGTTTTTGCTCTTCCCATCACTTCTTTCCTGAATCCTTTGAAACTTCTCTTTCCACCATTTGTGAAAGTCCTGTTCATGCAAAATCTTCTGTACACAGCTTGTCCCTTTAAGACGACGTTCCAGATCCCCCTGCTATATCTGCTGGGATTAATCTCCTTCTCCTTACTGTACTGGGCTCCTTCTTGTCCATTTCTTAGTGCTCACATAGTCTTCCTCTTGTTTGAATTACATGAGCATTTGTCTGCTCCTGAGGAATTCCTAGGATGCAGGACTGTGTCTCTCAAGGACAAGGTAGAGAGTTGTCCCTCTAAGAAGGCACTTGCTTCACGGGGCTGTTGTGAGGGTTAAATGAGCCCAGCTCACAGAAGAAACCCAATAAAAGAGTGCTCTTTTCATGAACAACCAACAAAACAGAAACAAAATCTCACACTGAACTGACTTTTTAATTTGTTTTGCTCAAGTCCTCAACCTGCAAATTTTTCCAGGAACTCAGCTGCTTACATTTTCCCCTGTCAACTTTTAGTGTCTTTTAATGAGATTGACCTGGATGTCTCTGAGCTTCTTTGATCAGGTTTTGTCTCACTTTATTTCTTCCTGGAGCCAAGTCTCCTACACTGGAAGTGTATCAGTCTGGGTAGGCGATGCTATGCTATAGCAGTAAACAACTTCCAAATTGCAATTGCTTAAGACAATAAAAATATGTTTTGTTTTGTTTTTTTACTCACACCACATGTCTAACAGGGATCAGCTCCATGTTGTTCTCAAGCCAGAACTCAGGCTAACAAAATAGGCACCCCTGGAATATTGGATGGAAACAAAGGAAGCTGAAAGAACTATTATCAGTTGCACCAAAAGCTAAGTGCCATAGCCTGGAAAAGACAAACACTACTTCTGCTCACATGCAGTATTGGCAGAAACCATTCATGTCTCCTGCTATGAGTTAAACTGCACCCCATCTCTGCCCAAATATATGCTGAATTCCTAACCCCTGAAGCCTAGGAATGTGATCTTATTTGGAAATAGGGTCTTTGCTGAAGGAATCAAGTTAAGATGAGGTCATATTGGATTTGGGTGGGCCCTAATCCTATATGAATGGTGTTCTTATAACAAGGGATGAACTCACAGGCACAGACACAGGAGGAAAGAATGCCCTGTGATGGTGGAGGCACAGACTGAATGCTGCAGCTACAAGCCAAGGAATGCCCTGGATTCCTGGCATTCCAGTACTAGCCAAAGCCATTCCGATGTCATTCAAGCTACCGGAAGCTAGGCAGAAACAAGGAAGGATTCTCCCCTATAGGTTTCCCAGGGAGCATGGTAGCTGCTGACACCTTGATTTTGGACTTTTAGCTTTCAGAATTGTGAGACAATACGTTTGTGCTGTTTGAAGGGCCCCAGTGTGTGGTACTTTGTTGCAGCAGCCCTAGGAAACAAACACCTGGCTTAACCAACCACAAAGAAGGCACTGTGCCTGGAAAAAGAGCAGGAATGTATAGCAGTTGCTACGAAAGGAGCATCATTACATAAAGTAGATTTTACTGAAGATTTTGTAGGTTTCATTACTGCAGGTAGCAAAATCTTGTCAAAATATCTACTTGAGAATTCTCTTTTCCTTTCCACTGTTTTCCCCAACAACTACTCTTTCATTCCCTTTCCCACCTGAAAACAAATACATTTTGATTCTTCTTGCAATTCAGCTCAGTGGAAGCCCAGTGGTGAGGCAAACATCAGCCTGTGTTCGTTGAATTGAAGAAATCCTGTGACTAGACCTCCTGCTAATCTGGGGTACAGGCCAGGGTGTACTCAGGAGACTACGTTTAATATCCACACATGGTGACAGTACATTTTAAAATAAATATATTTTATTGATTTTTTTTTTACAGAGAGGAAGGGAAAGGGATAGAGAGTTAGAAACATCAATGAGAGACATCAATCAGCTGCCGCTTGCACACCCTCTACTGGGGATGTGCCCGCAACCAAGGCACATGCCCTTGACCGGAATCGAACCTGGGACCCTTGAGTCCGCAGGCTGATGCTCTATCCACTGAGCCAAACCGGTAGGGCAAGGTCACAGTACATTTTTATCTTCTGATGAACTTTAGGTGTTTGATTTCCTCACTTACGCTCATGAGTTAAGGCTGCAATATACTGTAGTGGAGACTTTGCCAGTGATGCATTTCATTGCCTTGTGCATTGTTGGCACAAGACAATGGTAATTTTGACTAAATTATTGGATCATTTCTATTTCTTATTTTTGGTGTAGTGGCTTCCCCAAAGGCGTAAACATGAGCTAATGAGTTTTTGCTGTAGGCACCTGTTGTAGCAATAGATAGGCATGAAATCATGTAGTCGAGTAAAACCTACTGTGTTAGGAGTATGTACAAGCTTCCTCTTTGTCCTTTCCTTGATATAGTAAGATAATAAGAAAGGGCCAGCTATTCTGATTTCTTGCAACCAGACAACTTAGGGACTGGAGCAAATATCAAGGAGCTGGTGCAGATGTGATTTGAAGTTGAGTCTCATATCGGCTGAAGGAGAATCAGAGGCCAGGTGGCAAGGGAACTAAGATAAAATATTCTACCTGTCTCCTCTCTTATCCCTTCAATGCACATAATGGTATTAGTGCATCTTTAGTTGAAGGGATAACCCAGTAGCACAGAACACTTCAATTCTCCAGATAGCACACAATCTATAAATATTTCATATGTACTAAGCCATCGCAAGTCATTGCTTCTTCCTAGCAAGACGGGTTGCATACATTAGTTAAGGCTTGACTTGAATTAATATTTATTAGATTACCATTTACATGAAATTATATTAAAATATTAATTTACGCAGGCATTGAGCAAATACAATTGCCAATGGGATACTTGCAACGTGTTGGTTGCATAATTAGACATTTATAAATCATTACGAGGGATTCCTTTATGTATAGCCAGATATGTCAAAGGCACCCTTTGAGGAAGTTACAGTCTCTGAAGGTGATTTTGGCCTCTTGGTGCAGATTAGCAGTCCTGGAAGACGTAATTACCCAAATGTGCATGGCTTTCTTTAAAACATGAATAGTGTAACCCAAACGTTGGCATATACATAAAAGGCAGACATAGAGAATTCACAGGTACATTCATATTCAATATATCTGTCATTTTCAATATGTCTGTCATTTATGTACTGAGTACTTAAATATGCCAGGCTTTACTCCAGGCAGTTCACATTATTTTCATATTCAGTACCTACAGCATCCCTGAGGCAGGCATTGATAGTCTTGCTTGCAGATGAAGGTACTGAAGTTTAGGAGAGTTTACTAATTTGGTGAAAGATAATGAGTGGTAATGCTTACTTAGTTAGGGAAGTGTTTGAACAAAAGTTGCTCTAACGTCACAGCCCTTATTTTGGGCGCTCCATAATAAAGCTTCCAATGTGAGTTGTACTTTGCATTTATTCTCCAGAATTTGTAAACCGTTCCCACGAAGGAACCTTAGCTATCTTGTCCAACACCACCACTGTGCAAAGGGAAAACCTGAAGCCTAGACCATTAGGAATATTGCACTTGAAGTCACTGAAAAGTCCATACCAGAATAAGTGCCATCTCTCCCTGTCCAGGGTAGGAGCTGTGTGGTTTTTACCTTTGATTGCTCAATAATGAACACAACGCTCTACAAAAACATCTAGATATTTGCTGCATGAAGAAATGCCTGAGTGCACGAGCGAATAAAGTTGTGCCCTGTTTTGAATTCTTTAGTGCTTCCCTATCATCTTCAGGGCAAAGTGCTCTCTTGTACCAGTTGACACAGCCCTCATGACAGTCCAGCTGAGCTCTGCATCTGATCTTCCATGTGGAGGAACGGGCACTCGGGGCTCCAGCAGAGGCCAGCAGCCAGCGGCCAGCTGAGTGGCAATCCAGAGCGCGCAGTTCTTTCCCCAGCCTCTCTGACTCGGGACACGCTATTCCAGACTGTCTTGAGTCCCCTTGCTCTTCATGTTGGGTTGATGATCCCAGACAGACGGATTCCTCCTTCCTGAGTGTGTGTGTGGTGTCGATGGCTCTCTCCATCTCAGTCCTTCCACACTGTGGTGTAAATCAAACCACTGGACAGAGAGCTTGTGGAGGGCAGGGCCCAGGACTTGGCAATGGGCAAAATAAACGTGAATCTGCTTACTGAGTGTCTACTAAGTATTAGACCTTTACATCAATCATCTCATTTTATTCTCTCAAAATTATGCAAGGAAGCATGGCTATCATCTAACATGAACATGTAAAAGCTATAGTGTTTTATATCTCAAAATCATAGATTCATACTAAATGTATTTTAATTCATTCTTACTAAACATTATACTATTATATTCTTATTCAATTTATTGATAATCATATTCTTAAAAAAATATAAGTAGGAGAGTGCTTTAATAAAAAGTGAAACTCTTTTCCTAAAAATGTTTAGTGAGCACCTAGTAAGTGCCCAGCACAACGTTAGACTCTGATATTCTTGCAAAGGCTGAGCTGAAGAAAGTGTTGAACAAAAACTATATGAGGGGGGGATGGCTTATTAGAGAGAAAAGAGTTTCAGGGTAAGGCTGAAAATCAAAGGAGAAAATAAAAAGCAAGAAAGATAATAGCTTTTTTTGAGCACCTACTAAGCACTTGTTGGTTTATATACTTCAGAACACTTAATTTTAATAGCAATGCTATGAAGTTGGCTGATCCATGTTGAATCACCTTTCCTGAAAAAGATATGTGAAGCCCTAACCCCTAGTACCTCAGCATGTGACCTCATTTGAAATAGGGCTCCATAGGGGTGATCAAGTTACAATGGTGTCATTAAAGTAGATTCTAATCCAATATGATTGGTGTCCTTTTAAAAAGGAACAATTTAGAAATAGACACACAGGGAGGGAAGTGGATGTGAAGGCAGGGCTGGCACCACTTATAAGCCAATGGTCACCTGAGGCCCCCAGGAGCCAGGAGAGAGGCTCCCCCACAATCAGCCTCAGAGGGAACCAACCTACTCATGCTTTCATCCCCCCACTTCCAGCCTCCAGAACGGAGATGATAAATGTCTTATAAGCCATCCAGTTCATGACACTTTGTTATGGCAGCCCTAGGAAGCGAATACATTGGCATTTTTTGTAAATATATTTTATTGATTTTTCACAGAGAGGAAGAGAGAGGGATAGAGAGTTAGAAACATCGATGAGAGAGAAGCATTGATCAGCTGCCTCCTGCACACTCCCCACTGGAGATGTGCCCACAACCAAGGTACATGTCCTTGACCGGAATCAAACCTGGGACCCTTGAGTCTGTAGGCTGACGCTCTATCCACTGAGCCAAACCGGTCAGGGCATACATTGGCATTTTAATCTCTGTTATTTAGATGACTAAACTGGTGCTTAGTTGAAGTAATACGACGCCTAAGGGACCAAGTCTGGGTGGAAACAGAGACTCTCAGAGCTCTTACAGAAAAGCAAGTGGGAAAAGCAAACCCAGCATAGGTCTGGGCAGAGGATGACAGGGGAATAGTCCTGGAGGAAGAAGTCAGGGGATCCGGAGAACTTGGGTCACTCTGTTCCTCTCAATATGGCTGGCAAAGCCAACCTGTCGTGGGTTTTGCCTTCCCCTGGAGAGTTTTCCCCATCCTGGGTCACAGATGGGCCCTCTTCCACGTTCCCGGGGATTCTCAGTGTCAGAGGGAATTGAACTCCTTATTCAAATGTGTGTGATTTGCACGGAGTGTCAGCCTGAAGGATGGCAGCACAGGCCTGAGGGCACCACCTCCAATTAATCACAGTGATCAGTGAATCCGGGCTGACCTTCCAGAGTCGCAGGGACCTTGTCACATCACAGCGATTGATTCCTGGTCCGTGGAGCTGCAGCCCCAAGTGCTCCAGGTGAGGGAAGGGGACGGATGGAGCCTTTGTTCCCAGGCCACCCAAGTGTTCAGGCCCTTCAAGGAGGCTGTTGGAGACATTCTGTGGAGTCAGGCTGTGTGATTTTCTAGCCAAATGGAGTCTAAGTTAGATTGTTCCAGCATTATCATTGGGCCACTTATGGAAACCTCTTAGATGAAGCCAGGATGTTATTAATGTGTCCCAGACACTGTGACGGCTGCCTCCTAATTGCTTCCTCTCTTCTGATCGCCCCCATGTCCCTGGCAGGTGAAATACAGCTGTGCACACGGCAGATCCTCAATGAATATTTGTTGAGTAAATGGAAGATCCTGGGATTGGAGCCGTGTAGGCTGAGTTCAGATTTGAACTCCATGTCTTGTGTTTCAGGCATCGCACCAAGTACTGGGAACCCAAATGGGCAAGATTTGTCTCCTGCCTTTCAGAAGCTCACAGTGGGGGTGGGGCGTGCGGGTGGGGAGGCAAGGAGACAGGTGTAGGGGCAGCTCTCTCGTCGTCTACGGGTAAACCCAGGGAGGGTATGTAAGTCCCTTTGCTGGTTAAAGGCACTTGGGTCAGAGAGACCAGTAGGAAGCTCACCTGCACCTGCCTCAGTTGCACTCAGAAAAGGAATTCCTATAGTCAGCCATCTTCTTAGAAACAGATGTGAGCACATTGCCAAGGGAGAGAAGGTCCTTTTTATGGGTCAGTCAGCTTATTCGCTGCCGAGAAGATCCCGTGAGAAATTTGGTGTTCTTGGACTTCCTGGTAACTAGTGGTTTGTTTTGCTCTAAATCATGAGCATGAGCTCTGCTTTTTATAATTCTACTCAGTGCCTGTAGGGTACCTGAGTGATCGCCTATTTTATTCTTTCCACACACATTTATTGCTTACTTACTGTACATCAGGCAGGCTCTGTGCTGAGCACAGGAGCAACAGAGGGGGAAAACCCATTCCCTGCCCTCAAGACTCATTATGCAGAGTCAAGAGACAAGCAGTTGACATATAACTGCCTTGGTAATAGCCTCTCATAAGGACACACAGAACAAGAGTTTATGGACAGGGATGCAATCACAGCTTAAATGGTATTTAATGAACCTATGAATGGCTACAGACAATGGGAACATGCAGTAGATATAAACTTATGCAGTCTTAAAAATGAGGAGTGATTTATAAATAATTTGGAAACAGTTGTAATAAGGGTTAAAAAGGGGCACACAATTATATATGGAATATTTTAACCATGAAAAAAAGATTAAGAATTCAAATAAGAATATAATATATGAGAAGTTGGAAGGATTTATACAGATATGGAAAATGAATTCTTTCCTTTGTTTATTTTTTTCATCTTATGGATACTTCAAAATTATACATAATTAGCATCCATAATTTTAAACATAGGGTTAAAATGCCAATCAGCTTTTGTTTTTCAAATATCCTGGTTGCTAGAGATTAATCAGGCAGCCTAAGTGGGAGGTTGGAGGAGGCTGTCTCTGGATTGGATGCCATGAATGAGGTGAACCCACTGACTCATGACAAATCGTCATTAGAGACTTCACTAGGCACAGAGGAGGCTTAGTCCAGGACGCGGAATTTGCTGGGAGAACTCACAGTGTCTCTCCCAAGATCAATTGCCAAGGTTGCAATGTAAGCAAAACAAACAAGTCAAGGAGAAAAAGAAGTGAGAAATCTGCTGTATCAATTAAATCATAATCTCTTTTACAGTTTCACTATTTTGTTTTTTTCTCTCTGCTCCACTTCTTCCCCTGGCCCTCGTGTCTCTCCCCGAGCATCAACAGAGGGCATAACACAGTTAAGGATTTCACCTGGTGGTAGGTAGCAGGGTTTACCTGCATTCAACTTAAGACTGGACGTTGTCTATACAATTTTCCACTGTTCATTTACACATTTACTTACTATTTTAAGGGGTTATGTAAAGTGTCTCAGAACCTGAAAAATGTGGCTAAATAGAATTTTCCATGCTCTTGCTGTAATTCTTGATGTATGGCGTTCCCCTTAGTTATGGCTCTAGGAGTTACTTGAAAAAACATTTTCCTGATTGGTCCAGGGGTCCTCATCTACCTGCTTGCTTCTGGATTTCTTCTGGTGAGATGGTGACAAGGTCAGTGAATCAAGACATCCTCGGGGCAGAAGAACTCTCTGGGGTCCAGGAAAGAGCTATGGAGAGGCAGACTGGGCTTGGAGCTCAGTTCTTCTGACTTGTCCAAATGGGCCCATGATTGCTAGCACTAGATTGCTAGCTTCTTGAGGTCAAGGACAATGCCATTCATTCACATATACCTCCTTCACACATAGCATGATACCTGCACATAGCATGATGCCTGACACACAACACATACTGAATGAATGATCAGTCAATCTCAGTACCAAGTGAATGCTGATACTTTCATAAATCTTTATAGGGCAGAATTAATTATTGCCTAAAATACATTAGAATTAAATAACTTATTTCCTATAAAATATTTACAAAGGATCAATACTGAATTTGTTTAAGTGATAATAATGATTTACTTGTTAATTTATAGATTCACATGTTTGGACACAGATTGATGGACAGTTCTATGTCAGTGATAATTCTTCCCCGAGTGGTCATTTCCTATCATGTGCAGAGAATGAAGGAGGGGTTCTCTCCATCCCTCCCTCACTCTTCCCCAGGAAAGGAAGAGTGGCATAATCTGATTGGTCACTCTGGAAGGCCTCAGGAAGGCCTCAGGAAGGCCCCATTATACTCAGAGTGTTTATGGCAAATAGGATGCTACGTGGAGCTTCTAGACGGCCCCCAAAGAATCTAAGAGCAGATCACCAACAACTTTGGAGTAAATCCATGATCACTTTTGCTAATACCTAGTCTTCAGAGAAAAACCCTTTGAGTTGCTGAGTCCTACTAGAGATTATGCATTTGACTAACATAATAAATATGAGCTACCCATCATGAACTGGCTGCTATCTGGTCCACCAAGGCATAGGCTGGGTGTGAGCAGCTTATCATTATGAGAAAATTATCGGGATGAGCCTGGGCTGGAGGAGGTCAGGAAGGGACAGGAAAGTGCCTGAGCAGGTAGCTTAGACACCTCTGACACCTATCCTAATGAACCGCTGCCCCAGACCTCTAACTCAGGGAGGGTCCTCTATGATAAGTTAAACCCTATTCCAGAGAGTTCCAGCTTCCAGCAATGGAACAATATCATTGTTATCCCACGGATGTTTGATGGCACTGGAGAGTAACCCAAACATGGCAGTGAGGAGGAAAGAGCTCAGGGCTGGCAGAAGAGTCAGGGAGACAGGAGAGACATCCTGGAGGGGAGAGAGCTCCAAAATCTGACCATAGCAATCGCCCAAATCCTTGGCAGTTTGCTCATCTACAAAGGTGTTGAAGGGATGGGACCCTGGTGAGTCTATGGAGAAGCTGTAGCTGGAAGCAGAGACTTCAACTTTTGAAACTGCAGGAAGCTTGGAATTTGCATTCAGCCTGGTTAACTGCTTGCTGGAATGAAAACCACAGAACGCAGGGTGCCTCGAACATTTCATTTATTATGTCCAGTATCCAATGTGACATTCAATGAAGCAAGGAAATGTGAGCCATAGTCCAGAGAAAAACAGTCAATACAGTTAAGGAGAAGGTGGAGGTTAGGCTTACAGCTTGGGTTTGTGTTCGTTCGGTTAGGGTTAGGGAAAGGGTGAGGATTACAGTTAAGGCTAGGGTTAGGGGTAGAGTCAGGATTAGAATTAGAGTGGATATGTGGCTAAGGTGAGCTTGACCGTGAGTGTGAGGTTTAAGGTGAGGTTAAGGGTTCGTGTTTTAGTTTGTACTAGGATTAGGTTGAGGGACACTGAAAAGAGGCAGTAGCTAATGTCCCCTTTTATACTCTAGTCCTGCAACAATTGAGAAAAGGTAAATGGTAAAGCAAGTAGAGAACAGCTCTCTGTTAATCAATAATGAAAGGTGATATGTGGGATGGTGCCTTCTTCCTGTGGTCAGCGGTTCTTGCTAGCCTTCTCCTCCAGAGTTAGACTCTAACTCTGGATGCCATTGTGCCCTCAGCCCCTTGCTACCCTAGCGGAAGCTGTGCTGGGCCATATGGGAGCACACTGATGACTTTCTGCCTCCCTGCTAGCAACACCTCTGTGCTTTTCTGTTTTGCGACTTCTTCTGAAGCCTCCGAAGCTTAGCCAGGCATTTCACAGGTGTAGCCCCAAAAGCAGGGGGTTTTAACATCCCAGAGCAACCTTCCACCAATGGGCAATAGGCAACAGCACATAAATGCTCCCATCTTCTGTGCTACAGAGACAGTTCTGAAGGGGATACTATACTGTGCTTTCAAGATCTTTGGTGGGATTTAGCCCCCATTGCTCTCAGTGATGGATAGCCCAATGATTCTACATCACCTTTCTTTTCATCCTTGTCTGACTACCCGTACTTCCTTATTTTGGCTTCATGGAGTCAACTGCTGGCACTTATGTCTTTAAAAACACTTTATGTTTATACTCATATCTCTGCCTCAGTCATGCAACTTTGTTAAAAATCAGTGTGGCATATAGTGTAGGTCTACTTCAGTGTACACCGATCCATGTGTCTGTCCTTCTGTCAGTACCCCACCCTGTCATGATTACTATAGCCATACAGTAAGACATAACAATGGGTACAGTAATTCCTCCTAATTTGTTATTTTCAAGATTATTTTAGTTTCTTCAGCTGATACCTTTTCATATACATTTTAGAGTAATATTGTCTGTCTCTATAAAAAGCCTCCCTGAGATGTACATAGGATTGTGTTAGACCTGTTTGTTATTTTGGGGAGAATAGACATTAATATATTCAGTATTCCAGTCCATGAACACTATATATCTTTTCATTTATTTATAGTCTTTGATTTGTTTTATTGTCCTTTGTAGTTGTCAGCAGACAAGTTCTATACATATCTTGTTGATTTACACCATAAGTATTTCATTTTTGAGCAGTGATTGTAAGTGATGTCATGTTTTTAATTTTGATGTCCACATGTTCATTGCTAGTATACAGAAATGTGTGTGTGTGTGTGTGTGTGTGTGTGTGTGTTAGTCTTGTATTCTGTAATCTTGCTAAATTCACTTATTAGTTATAGGAATGTTTTTAATAGATGCATTGGGATTTTCTACATAGACAATCATGTCACCTTCAAATAGAAATACTTTGATTTTTCCCTTCTGATCTATATGCCTCTTTTTCCCATTTCTTGCTCTATTGCACTGGTTAGAACCTTCCAGCTCTATGTAGAATAAGAATGGTAAGAGTGGACATCCTTGTATTTTCCCTAACTTTAAGAAAAGTACTTAGTTTTTCATTACTAAGTATAATGTTAGCTGTAGAGGCTTCTACAAAAAATCCTGATAGGTATTGAATTTTGGTCACATGCTTTCCTTGCATGAATTGATATGATGGCATGTTTATTCTTCTTTAGTCTGTTAATGTAGTGGGTTATACTTACTGATATTCAAACCTGAGTCAGTTTGGCTTTTTTATATGTTGTTGAATTCTATTTGCTAATATTTTGTTAAATATTTTACATTTACATTCATGAAGATTAGTGGTCTGTAGTTTTATTTATTTAAAAAAAATTTTAGGTACTGTCTTTGTCTAGTTTTGGCATCAGGGCAATACTAGCTTAATCAAAGGAAGTGGAATTATTCTCTCCTTTTCTATTTTCTGGAAGAGATTATGTAGAATTGTTGCTAATTCCTCTTAAACATTTGATGGGATTCTTTAGTGATACCATCTGGTACTGGAGATTACTTTTATGGAGTATTTAAATTACAAATTTAATTTCCTTAATAGTTATAGGGCTATTCACATAATCTATTTTATATTGAGTGGGTTGTTGTAGTTTGTGTCTTTCAAGGAATTGGTCCAGTTTACCAAAATTTTCAAATTTATGTGAGCAGAGATGTTCTCAATATTTCCGCATTCTTTTGATGCCCAGGGGTCTATGTTAATATCCCTGTTTCAGTCATGATATTGGTCCTTTGTGTCTCCTTATTTTTGCTTTGTCAGTTTTGCTAGAGGTTTGTCAGTTTTATCAATATTTTCCAAGAATTATATTTGTTTATTAATTTTCTCTACTGATTTTATGTTTGTAATTTACTTGGTTTCTGCTCTTTCTTTTTTCTTTCCTTTTCTTGGCTTTGGGGCTGCATTGTTCTTTTTCCAGGTTCTTGATATCCATTATCTCTTAGATAATTGATTTGAGACTTTTCTTTGTTTTTATATGTATGCATTTAATGCTATACATCTCCCTCTGAGCACCGCTTTAGCTGTGTACCACACATTTTGATATGTAGTATTTTAATTTTATTCACATCAATATACTGTTCCTTTGAGATTTCTTCTTTGCCTATGGATTATTTACAAGCATATTGTTAATTTATTATGTATGTATATATCTTATTACCTATATAACATTGATTTTATACATGTAATTATAAATTATATGTATGATCTTCAAGGGGGAAAAAGGGAGGCCCTATTTGTATACTTCACAGACTGGTGAAATGATACCACATCACAGTCTAGTGGTGGTATTTTATCAGTCTATGTGAAGTGTAGAACATTATCTCCCTTTCTTGTCTCTTAGATATTTTCCTGTTGCCTTTCTGTTATTGATTTCTGTTGGATTCCATTGTGACCAGAAGATACATTCTGTGTGACCTCAATTCTTTTCAATTTGTTGAGGTTTGTTTTATGACCCAGAATGCGAACTATTTCAGTGAATGTCCAGTTGGTACTAAAAAGAATGTGTAATCTGCTCTTTTTGGGTGAAATGTTCTAAAATGTCAATTAGATTCTGCTGGTTGATGATGTTTTGAATTCTTTTATATCATGTTGATTTTCTGTTAATTTCTACCAATTGCTGAAAGAGGGGTATGAAAGTATCCACTATATTTTTGGGTTGATGTATTTATTTTTTCAGTTTTATCAGTTTATGTTTTTCACATTTTGCATTTTTTTGTTTAATTCATACACTTAGGATTTCTATCTCTTCTTAGTGGATTGACCTTTTTCTCATTATGTAATTTCCCCCTCTGTCCATGATAATTTTATTCTAAAACCTACTTTATCACATATTGATATAGCCACTCTTGCTTTCTTTAAGGTTAAGGTTTGCATGATGTCATTTTAAAATCTCCTTTTACTACTTATATTTGAAGTGATTTTCTGTTAGATAGCATACTGGATGAATCATGTTATTAATCCACTCTGCTAATCTCTGCCTTTTAATTGCTAAATTTATATCATTACATTTAATGTAATTATTGATATTTTAGGGATTAAGTCTGCCAATTTTTTTCCTATTTTATTCCCTCAGTTTTTCATCTTTGTTTTTTCCCCCCTTACCTTTCTGTGGATTACTCAGATATTTTTAAAATTCCATTTTGACCTATAATGTTTTGAGTATATGCCTTTGTGTAGATTTTTTAGTGGTTGCTGTAAGTATTTTATATATATCATATATATCTTAACACAGTCTACCTTAGTTGGAGGTAGACTTAGTGGCTTAGACTTCTTTGAAGAGGAACAAATATTTTGCAGTTGGATTATCCTTACATTTTCTGTGGTATTCATAAGTCAGGTCTCATTGGTTCCTCTGACAGATGAGAATTCTTGGGTTCAGTGGCTTTAAGCAACTTATATAAGCTCACCCGAGTTGTTAACAGCACTAAGAAAGCAGGTAACACCAATTTTTGAGTGGATGAGTGAGTCAGTACCAAATTTCTGATTTCTTGACTAGCAGAGGTCTGCCAGATTTCAAAGTTCCAGCCAGAGAATGTGGCGGCACTTCTGTTCTGCCAAAATTATAGAACTTCTGCCACTTTTCATAATCAACCTTCGGGAGACCTCGCCAAGCACAGTAGTGTAATGGAAAGTCATTTCCTGGTGCTCTCTCCTCTTCTGTTGATGTTTGCACTTATTTTATAAGGTCTTCAACATTTAGAAACATGAAAAACATGGTCTAATTGAGTGCCAAAGTGATACCCATGCATTTTTGCAGAGTGAGCTTGAGGTGAGGTGCATCACCACCCCTTGACCATTCCCAAGGGAGGCAGTTCTAAAGTAAATTGTAGCCCACCTGGTGTGGCTCAGTGGTTGAGCATCGACCCATGAACCAGGAGGGCAGGGCATATGCCTGGGCTGTGGGCTTGATCCCCAGTGTGGGCTGTGAAGGAGGCAACTGATCAACAATACTCTATTATCATTGATCTCTCTCTTTTCCTCTGCCTTCCCCTCTGAAATCAATAAAAATATATTAAAAAATAAAATTATGCCAGCAAATCGCTGCTCATAGACATCCTACGATTTGCTCAGAATCCCAGCTACAAAGTAAAGCCAGGCCAAAGCCCCATACTTTCTTACTCCAAATAATGTCTTTTATTCTTACACTTTGTTTATGTATGTGGAGAAGTATGTCAGACATTGGGAAGACTTTCATGAAAATATAAAAATTATTGCTAAGAAAAAAGATTACATTTCAGGTTCCTGAACAATGCATTTAGGCTGAACACCTGTTTTCTGGCACGAGTTGAATTTTATTTTTATTGTTATTACCAACATTGGGCTTTCTATGTATCATTTCATTAAATTTCCACAACCCTACGAGGAGGCCACTATGACTGTCCCCATAGTACAGACAGAGAAACTAAGAGCTGGAGAACTCCAGCTCAGGGAGAGAGGACCGAAGCCCAGGTAATCTGACTCAGGCATTCACATCTCAATCCTGTCCCCAATTCTCAAGGTCACACCTGCAACTGGTTCAAAATAGAATCTCAACTGATGGCCTCATTCCCTTATTCTCTGGCTCTTTCCAACCCATTTTGCTTTCCACACATTCTCAAATCTGGCTTTAGCCTTCTTCCAGCTAAACAGCAGTTTAAAATCTTTCCCTCTTTAGTCTGAGGACCTGTGTCCCTACCTCTAATCATTTGTCTTGACCTTTCTCATCACTTAAATGACAGTGGTTGACACTGGACTCCACCCGATGCCTCTGTGCTGTTTGGACTCTGGAGAAATGCTTGCCACAGTGACAGGTGTCCTTACATCGGTTGGTGCCATGCCTCTCAGCGTCACACAGCCTTCCATTTGGAAGGCACTGATTTGCAGTGCTTCCAGGCCTCCAGGCGCAGATTAAATGCAATTACACTATTTATTACTGTATAATCATTACATACCTGGGGCTTTCCAAACAATAAACCCTAAATTGCATTCCCCAAAGGTCAGAAGCAATTTTTCTTATCCTTGCAAAGCGCTTAATGAATTTGAACAGAATGGAATGCATACATATGAGGAGTAAACGAATATGGAAAAGAACTGGTGATATTTTGAAATGTGAATTGATCAAATTCCTGATTTAAAAAACTTCATCCATTCCCTGGATTTATAAGAAGTCTGCTGTAGGGAAACATCACACTGGACAACGATAGTTTTATTTTTTTTATCAAATGTAGATCATCTAGTGTAACATGCTCATGTGTCTTAGTCAGTTTGGGCTGCTATAACAAATACCACTGACTAGATGGCATAAACAACAGACATTTATTTCTCACAGTTTTGGAGGCTGAAAGTTCGATATCAAGGTGTCAGTCCCAGTGATTCCTTTTTCTTGGTTACAGATGGCAATCTCCTCACTGTTCCCTCATATGGGGAGGGGTGGCGGGGGTGGGGAGGAGAGAGAAAGAAAGAGAGAGAGAGAGAGAGAGAGAGAGAGAGAGAGAGAGAGAGAGAGAGAGAGAGAGAGAGAAAAGAGAGAGGGGGAGATCTGGTCTCTCTTCCTTTTCTTATAAGGATAATAATCCCATTATGGGGGCTCCACCCTCATAACCTCATCTAAACTGAATTGCCTCCCCAAAGCCCCACCTGCAAATACCATCACACTGGGGATTAGGGCTTCCTTATGTTAACTTTGGGAGGACACAGACATTCAGTCCATAACTCCTTGTAATAGACGAGGAAATTGGGGCTCAGCTCCTTAAAATGGCAGGAAGGCAGGAGCACTCGTTAGAGACAGCTGCCTTGCTCCTTCTTTTAGGGCGCTGTCTTCTAGAATGGCAGAGGGATTGAAGAGAAGGGCACTGAAGAAAAGCCCTATGTTGGAAAGGAAATAATGGATTCAGAAGGAGATGGAATTATCCCTAGGTTCCCTCAGATCTCCAACTGGAGAATACCTGAGGGTTGGAATGGCAAATATGAGTCACGGGCACGAGCCATTCTCGTATTCATGCCTCCTATAGTCACTGCAAACACGCCCTTTGCTCTTAATCTCTGTGCAAACTCAGAATCATGTTTACCCCAATTCTCTAGTTGTTCTTACGGGACCATGAAAGACAGGGGGAGAAATTTGCATCTGGGTTCCAGATTGAGTAACAAAACACTGTGTTTCTGGATCACAATTACGTAAACACTTGCTCCAAATTCTTCCCTCCTGGTTCCTGCTCTGGCCTTTTGCATTTGCTTTTGATGGTCATGGTTGGCCTGTGCCCTTCACCTCATGGCCTTCTGACTTTCAGAACATCATATACTCTTGCGTCCAGCTTTGAGGAATTAAAATATTCATTCCCTTTGCATGAGTCACTCTTCTCCTTGTATCTCAAGTGCTGTGATAGCAATTCTGCTCAAGTGATGGAAGTAGCCTTCTCTCTGTCTTCCTCTCTTCCTCTTCCCCTCTCTGTGTCTTCCTCTCTTCCTCTCTCTTTCTCTTCCCATTTGTTTCCCAGTGAATAGTAAAAGGGATTAATAATTGACATATGCAACAACATAGATGAAAGAGGCAGATAAAAAATAGAGCACATACTGTTGGATTCCATGTCTACGCAGTTCTGAAAAAATGCAAACCAGTTTATAGAAAGGAGAAGCTAGATTATGATTTGCCTGGGACTGTGGATGGGAGTGGGGAGCTCAGAAGGGGAGTGAGGGTGGGGTTGTATGGGGCACCATGACACTTTTGGGGTGATGGTTAAGATCTTCATCTTCATTGTGAGGCTGCTTCCACAAGTGTGTATACATTTGTCAGAATTTAACGAATTGTTAGATCCTTCGAGGGTTTGCTTTTAAGCTCTGTGAAGCAACACAGAGCAACTTTTTATCTAGGGCTATTTTTCCCCATTACTGAGGCAAAACTATTCCAAATATTTTACCCAATACTCCATGAAATATGAGATTTTCCACTCTGGCTACTGGGAAAAAGAATTATTCCTGGCCCCATGTCAGCCACGGAGAACGATCTCTCTACTTGGTTTTCCCGCTGGCCTCTGGTACTCTCCTCACACCCGTGTGAGGTTAGTGCTCAGCTGGAGGACTCAGCAGTACATCAGGGGGACTGGACTGGTCCCTGATGCTCCATCCCTGAGCTCTCTGGGCTCCTGTACTCTGCTCCAAACTCCAGCCACTTTGGTTTCCCCATGTTCTCAGCTCCATCGCCTCTCCTCCATGAGACCACCAGGCTCTGCTGGGCTTCTCGTCCCTGTCCCAGGAGCTGCAATCTCCCTGCAGACAGGGAGCTGGGCAACTGCAGAGCTGCCTTGTCACTTCCCTTCTCTCACAGATCACTGTCCTTTATTGTCTTATGTCCTATGTCTCGAAAGATGCTGTTTCATATGTCAGTTGGGTTTTAGATGCTTTAGGTGACAGGGGAAATCTGGTCCCTATTGCTCCACTTTGACCAGAAAAGGATGCCTCTTTTCCTCTGGATTTATGAAATGAGTTGAATCATTTGGTGAGACATTCCCTTTGAGTTCTGCTCCCAGAAATTGCCTTTAATGGCACCTCTTCCTCCTTTCCAGTCCCCACCATTTAGAGAAGAGATATTGCACTAAAAATTTTTCTCTTACGACTGACAGTATAAGGCAGATTTCTCAAACTGGAGGCCTGCAGACTAGATCTGACATAAACGTGTGTGTGTACGTGTGCTTGCGTGTGTGTGTGTATGTGTGTGTGTGCACAGTCCTTAAAAAGATGGACTTGATGTTCAACAGTAAAGCTCTGGAGTTTTCCTATGGGGGTGTGGTTTCTGGCTTCTCTTGGGAAGTCCCAATAGCTGACATGGTTGGCTCATGTTCCACACAGTCCCATTTGTCTTCAGTGCATGAGCAGCTTGGCTGGTGTGGCTCAGTGGTTGAGTGTCGATCCAGGAACCAGGAGATGATAGTTCAATTCCTGGTTAAGGCACATGCCCAGGTTACAGGCTCGACCCTCAACAGGCCTTCCCGGGCACTCACCCTCACCTCTGTTACTTGGCGGGCCCCAGGAGGCATGAGGATCTGCGGCCCCCAGTGTGGAGGTGAAGAGGCTCCGTTGTGAAGTTCCACGGGTCCTGGTTCAAATCCCTACTCTGGCATTTTGGTGACTCACTGTAGTACTTTCTCTGTCCACATGTTCTTGATGCTACAGACACACTTCGTGCTTCTTCTGTGCCCCATGTAACGAAGCCCTGCTCCCACCAGGTTCTGCCTCCTTTGTGCTCTGGGCGTTGGCTTCAGAGCCCACGGCCAGCTGCTTTGCTTTCATGTAGCTCCCATCCAAGTTTCCTTTAGAAAGACTTTCTGATGGATTCAGTGAATCCATCAGTCATCATCCCTTTTGGGCAAGTGCTCTGCACCAGGAGAACTCAGAAAACCAGAAGCCACTAAACTTTTTTTAAAAGATTTTTTTATTGATTTTTTAGAGAGAGAGGAAAGGGAGAGAGAGAAACATTGATGTGAGAGTAAAACATCGATTGGCTACCTTCTGCCTGCCTCTATTTGGGAATCAAGCCCACGACCCAGGCGTATGTCCTGACCAGGAATTGTACCAGCAACCTCTTGGTGTATGGGTCAATGCCCAGCCAACTGAGCCACACTAGTTAGGGCTCAAGTGCCCATTTTTGAGCCAATAAGCTTGACTCACCATATTGCAGGTCATAAGATCAGCTTTCTTCAAAAAGATGGTGGGCTTGCCAGGTCCTGAGAGCAGAACAGACTTCTCTGCGCCGCTACCTCTAATTCACTTCGTATGCTACCTAGGACCTCGAACATATTCAAACAGTAGCTTACAGTAATGATGTCAACAAAAGCAACAATAATTACAACAGCGATAACTACCCTTCGTGAAGCACTTACTGTTTTGGAGGCATCACACTCAGCACTTTGCACACATTAGCTCCTTTTATCTCGATGTAACTCTAACAGTATGGACTATTTTTTGTTTCTATTTTAAGGATGAGGAAACACTCCCAGAGAGGATAAGTGACTTTCCCAAGCTCATGTCAGGGTCAGGAATGAAATTCAAACCCAGACAGATCTGATTCCCAAACATTTCACAATGAGGCACAGAGAGAAAACCAAGTGTCAATTGATGTGTCACTGGAATCACACCTTAATAGTAAGGACTCAGGATGCCCTGGAGTCTCCTCTGCAGAAAGAGGGAGGCCTTTGGAACCGTAAGTGAGACGGCCAGGAGGGGCACTGAGTGGAACCAAAGTGGCTCCCACGAAAGGCGGAGTTTCCCATCACGGAAACATCACAGCTTCTGCGGACGAGGGTCCCAGCCCTGCCATTCATTGGATCCAGGACCTTCTGAGAGTTCCTTAACCTCCGTGACCCTCAGCTTCCTTTTCTTAAAATAGAGGGAACAGTATCCTGCAGCAATAATTACTCTAAAGAGCTGTTCGGAGGGTTCAAGGAGCTAAGACATGTCAGTTTCCTGGGTCCTAGAGGACACTCCAAAAATGCTACTCGAGCTCCTCGATCCTGGACCTGCAAATCCTAAACTTTCAATGTCTCTGAAAAAGTTTGGAGCCAAAATAAATCTGGGGGCAAAAAATGACCCAAATGGACATGAGGCAACTTATAAGTCTGATATGAGTTCGATTTGATAACAAACCTATGAAATATACAATATATACATCCTGTCCTATCTCCAAGGCCTGCAAAGGTCTGCACCTGAAAGTCCTCCGGCCTCAAGGACCTTGGATAAGGGATCGCAGACGGGTATTTTAGTCACTATTATCCTATATCTGCTTCCTTTGCGGTTTGATGAATCCCTGCAGGAGTAGCTGCCTGTCTTTAGTTTTTCCCGCACCCCTGCATGAATGCCTGCGACGTGGTTGGAAATGGATAAATGTGTGTTGATGAAATGAATGAAAGGAGATAGAGTCTTGGTGCTGAAGAAAATAAAACGGAGTCCCACAAAACGAGAGAGGGAAAGGATGCATTCCTCACCCTCTTCTTTCTGTTGGTCTTTTAAAGGGTTCCGAGCCTCTGAGGGGCCGTCATTAACCGGGGAGTGGGAGGAAGGGCTGGAATCGGCTCAGAATCTGGAGAAGGCGCTGGGGGAGCGGAGCTGGCAGCAGCGTCTGCATCCTGACTCTGAGCAGGGGCCCGGTTGCCTTTTTTGGAGGCCTGGCTCCCGCACAGCTGCTGCGACAAGCTTTGCAGCCAGCATGCAAGGAAAAGCTGGGAAAATCCCACAAAGTGATATTGTATCTGCTTGTGGTCAAGTCCGGACTCCAAATTTGGACAGTGGAATTTGGTGGGAAAATGGGAAATGCATCAGGGTGACAGAGGGAACCTAAGATTTATCCGTGCGGCAAGCAGCTATTTCCAGAGAAGCCAGCACGTGGTGGGGATGTTTCTGAGGAAGAGGAGGCAGGGGAGGGACCCACAGCTCACTGCTGAGCTGATCAACCTGTTGAAATCTTTCAGCAAATGGGAACATCGGTGCTGTTCCACCATACCTTCCCGATCACCGCACACCAGGATAGGCAAGGTGGCAAAGTGGGCTGATGGGTGGGAGTGGGCGAAATAGAGTGTATTCCGGGATTCTTATCTAATCATCATTGTATTATTTTCCATATGAACAACTGTAAACCTACTTTTGCCCCACCCTGTATATGGACATTTAAAAAAGCATGAAACCAACTGATTAGAACATAATTCTAGAAGAAGTTGAAGCAATTGTACTTTATGCAAAGATTGCATGTTGCCAGGCTCCTGTTTAAAGCTATTGAGCTGTGTCTCGATGGGAGTTGGAAGCCAGAAAGGGCCAGCGCAGGCCAGGAAGGCTCTTAATTGCCCTCGCAGGGGAGTTTTTGGTGGGGAGGCCATCTGAGACTCGAAGCGTAGAGGAAGGCCGCTCCTCTCCGGCTCTCTGATGTTGGATCTAATCACGGAATCTCTCTGAACTCCCATCTTTAGTCTGGAGAATGGAGCCTCTAACACAGCTTCCAGCTCTTCCAGGTTGTGCAGATGAAAGACCTTTGTCACATGCTGTTCCAATGTGGTATTGAAGAGGGCTCGAGGGAGGCCAGTGTCAAAATAATTGGTCCTCAATGTTAGAAATGTCCTCGTGGGCCATGCATCATCAAGCCAGAGGTTGCCCTCTCTACTGCTGGCTGAGTTGGGTTCACAAGTGTTTAAGAACCAGGATAAGTTACATAAAGTTCCAGAATTCTGGTTTCGATCGGAAGCTCTGGAAACACTGGCCATCATTCCAACACAGACTCAGTGTCCAGGGAAAACGGGGGGGATGGACAAGGACTTTGGGGAATCCCAGAGTGCACTGCAGTGTGTCTGGAAGGGATCTGGTTTCGTCCTCCCTCACTCACAGCATCTGCATAGCTCATGACATTTGAGATTTTGACCTTTAAGGTGCTGGAGACCTCAGTTAACATGCTAATGATTTTGGAGAAAGTTAAAACATCAAGCAATTATGAAGCACTAACGTCCTAATTGAAATCTATTGAACAACAACAAAGAAAACCAAAACACACATAGTTCTTTAGCTAGACACAGGGGGCCAGCAAAAAACCCAAATGCCACCTGGGGCCAAAATGGGCTGAGAGTTGAGAATTTTTGTCAAAGGTTCGTTTAAAATTCTAAACAGTAGCTGCGGATTGCTGACTGGGCAGTGAAGAGCCCACACTATCTAGGCTTGGGCCCAACAAGAAAACATTGTGTGTTAGCTTCATACCAGAATCTTATTTAAGAATTGGAAGACAATTAACACTACGAACCCGTTGAAGCCTGTCATTCTTTGCTGCCACCTACACACACACACACACACACACACACACACACACACACACCCCTGGCCTCATATCACCCCACTTCTCTGTGTGCCCACCAACCACAGTGTCTTTCCTCAGCTGTCCTTCTTGCAAAAACTCTCTACTTCAGAGCTCCTAAATTATTTCTGTACCAGGGACCTTTTGGCTAGTTCGGCAAAGCCTGTGAACCTCTTTTGAAAATCATGTATAATGTCTTTAAATGTATCCAATACTATATATTCTAATAAATGAGAAATAATATGTATCATGATAACATGCTATACTATGGACCATATTATTCCATATGTATGCTCAAATTCAAAATAAAACCAATTATATTTAAACTAGAGGCCTGATGCATGAAATTTGTGCAAGATTAGGCCTTCCTTCCCCCAGCTGCCAGCACTGGCTTCCCTCTGGACCCAGGACCTGGGCTTCCCTCTGGCTGCCAGCAGGTACCTGGTACCTGGGCTTCCCTTGCAGCCCCACTTCGTCTGGAAGGATGTCTGGTATAATTAGCATATTATGCTTTTATTATTATAGATACAGTTATCAAAATATCTTTAAAAAGCATTTGTGTTGCCCTGACCAGTTTGGCTCAGTGGATAGAGCGTTGGCCTACGGACTGAAGGGTCCTGGGTTCGATTCCGGTCAAGAGCATGTACTTTGGTTGCGGGCTCACCCCCAGTGGGGAGTGTGCAGGAGGCAGCTGAATTGGTGTGTCTCTCTCATCGATGTTTCTCTCTATCCTTCTCCCTTCCTCTCTGTAGAAAATCAATAAAATATATATTTTAAAAAAAGCATTTGTGTTATAGTAATGTGTGGGCTTCTTTATTAACACATCCAATAACAAGACCTAGCAGCAAGTTTAATAACTACCATAGTTCTGAAGTGGTAATGGGCATAAATGACATTGTGTGATATTTGCAACATGGTAATGTGATCTGAAAATACCTGTGATTTCCACAGATGACAGTGACAGTTACTGTTCATAATTCTGTGGTTTGTTGCTTACCTTTAAACTCAGAGGAAATGCCAAATTTCAGCGAGTGATGTGTGCAAATGAATAGGACCTTATATTCCCAGCCAAGTACACAGACCCACCCCTCAAATGCTCTTTCTTGATTCTTCCCTTTTGTCTAAGAAGTAAGCCGTTGGCTTTAGGGTCAGTTTGTGCCTTGCTCTATTTCTACATGTATGACCTTGGCCATGGAACTTGACTGTGTTTGGTTTTCTTAACTCTGACTGGTAACAACAAGGCCATCATTGGTGCTATTGTTCTGATACAGTCTCTGCATCCTGACCCCATCCTCTCTGTGGAACTGGGGCAGCGTCCCACCTGGTGCAGTTGGCTGGCTGCTTTGTGTCTGTAGGATTTAGTGCTGGGTTCACACATCTCAAAAGTGCAGGACAGGTGTTCAACCACCTGGAAGTTCCCAGCTGGACAAAGGGCTGTGTTTTCGCATCATCTGGCTGAGTGTGGGTGGGGATCCTGCTTTATCTTAATGTGAGACTACTTCAGGGAGCCACAGAGGAGCAGCCTGGCTCTGGCTTGATGGTTTCGGCCACAGTGAGCAAGAAGAAGGCTCATTTTGCAACAGGCATCCATGAGCCTGAACTGAGGATCACAAATTCTGGGCATGTCTCGTATGTAGATGGTACAAAACAATTAGCATGGCGTTGGCTTAGTTTAGTTCATTTTAGGCTTTCTTTTCTTTTTTCTTTCTTTGTTCTTTTTTGTGGACTGTAGGAGAAGGTGATGTGTGTGTGTGTGTGTGTGTGTGTGTGTGTGAGCTGTTCCTGCCTGTTTGTGGGAGACCTGGGATAAGAAGGCATCATGGTGTCCCTTGCAGAAATCCATCCCTGCCCCCATCTAGAGTCCCATGGGCACACCTTGTCTTAGTGACATCAGGCTGCTGTAATGGAATGCCACAGGCTGGGTGCTTAAACAAAACACATTTATTTCTTACAGTCTGGAGGCTGAGAATCTGAGGTCAGGGTGCCAGCATGGTAGGGTTCAGGTCGGAGCTCTCCTCCTGGTTTACAGACGGCCACCTGCTTACCTTCTTGCCTTCTTCCTGTGGTTGTGAGAGAATCTGTCTTATGTCTTCTAGCAAGGGCATCAATCCCATTCATGAGAGCTCCACCTCCCCAGGACCCCACCTCCAAATGCCATCATCTTGGAGATCAGTGCTTCAACATATGAATGCTGGGGGCATGTACACATTCCGTGCATGGCAAGCACCCAGGAAAGGCTGGAGGAACTCTTTCCTTAAGGCACTCTGTGAGACACTGAGATCCAAGTCTTGGCTCAATGCTCAGTTTCCTTATTCCTGGAAAAGAAGGAGAGGGAGACAAGGAGTGCCAGTGGAGATTAGGTGCCATCTGTGTTCCTGATGCATTTGTCTAAATCTTCCCATTTATTCCTCCTTCCAGCTCAGTGGAGTAGGTCTTTCTCACCTCTACTATACAGTTAGAAAACCGAGGAGATGTAAAATCACCAGGGAATGAGAACAGAGTGGGATTGAAGCATTTTTTCACCTGGGGATTCACTTATGCATGGAACTCACCTTCCGCCAGACCCTTGAAATCTGGCAAATGCAGGAGCATCTGGAAGTAGCCCCCTTGTTGAGGACACAACCCCTGTCCCCTGAGGCAGTGGCAGCTACAGTGGTAAGGACCCCTCTATTAGCTCCACGTCTAGCCTGATTGAGGTCCCCTGTGAAGGTAAGAGTACAGAGGTGCCAAGTGCAACAGAGATAGACTTGTGCAAGAGCAGTGGGAGGTCCCTGCTGGGGTTGCCTGGTCACAGATGGTGACATTCTGAATGGAGCTGAAGTGCAGTGTGAGCGAGGAAGGCAGGAGAGTGAGATATGAGTTATTCCTGCCCCTTAATCTCGTCTGTGCCCAGGAACAGGGGAGGTCACCCATAACCCCTTAGCTGGATGCATTACTGTTTAGTGAATTTGATAAAGGATTTAAATTTTCTCTCTAATTACTTTGTAATAATTTTTCCCTTGAAGTTGTAGTTTAAATGAGTCGATGTGCAGATGTTTGCAACAGTCTTTTTAAGTCATTCAAGCCTCCTGTCCTAGTTCTCTCCCTCTTTCCTGAGCAGTTCCTTCTGGTCTTTATTGTTGTTTTGCCCATTTCCTCTCCCTCCTCCAACACACGCTCTCCACCCTTTGCTCTGAGACTTCCTTCCATCTGAGATCCTCAGCAATCCCACACAGCGTCAGTTTGCTTCCGGGTCAGGGCAACGCAGATAAAATATGAATGGGCTTAGGAAATCGCCTTCCACTTTCATAAAAGAAAACAAAATAGTAGCATGGCTGCCAGGTCACCCAGAACAAGTTCCAGTTCCCAGGAGCCAGGAAAGAATTTCCCAAGTAAAAAATCAATGGCTATGAGATTACACATTATAGTCTGAGGGAGAGCACCCGGCCTGCTTTCTCAGGGAACATCCATCTTGCTGCAGTAACAGTGGCACAGACAATTTGCCGCAGTGAAGTTGATGTATAAGTGTTTTAATTAAAGTTCTGACAGGCGGTTGAAGCCTTTTTAATTTTTTTGGATGTATCCTATCCATCTTTTCTGTCTGTGGACAGCCATGCCTGAGGAGTTTAACCTATTAGGAAGGTGTACGTTAATGCTCTGGGTGCATTAGCTGACTAGGAAGGAAGGGGCATCCATGACTTCTGTTTCTTTTAAGTTCCCTGAGCTCAAAGTTCCAGAAAGGAATCTCTTAGTAAATATTTGTTGAACATGGAAGCTGACAAAGATTGCTCTGGGTCTGTGGGGGTGAAGAAGGCAAAATCTGAATTCAGTCCTCCTAGGTTGGTATTGGCTCATAAAGTGGTATGCTTTTGGGCAAGATACTAACACTTCCAAGCTTTTCTCCTCATTCATTCATTCATTCATTCATTCATTCATTCATTCATCCATTTCGAATTCTCACCCGAGAATATTTTTTCTATTGATCTTTTAGGAAGAGAGTGGGAAAGACAGAGAGAAACATCAATGTGAGAGAAACACATTGATTGGTTCCCTCCTGTAGGAGCCCCAACCAGGGCCTGGGCCAGGGAGGAGCCTGAGACTAAGGTACATGCCCTTGACCAGAATTGAACTTGCGACCCTTTGGTCTGCAGGGCAATGCTCTATTCACTGAGTCAAACCGGCTAGGGTTCCTCCTCCCATCCTTAAACGAGGACAGTTAATAACCAGCTTTATAGGATAGTTATGCATTTAACATCTATGTCTCTGCCATTGTTCACCAATATTTCCAGGCTGCACAGATCATGGGCTATTCATTGGGGACATAATTCCTCTTCACCAGCCCTGCTGGAATGATCTGAAGCAAAGGACAAAACATATACCTTAAGGATGTAACCCAGAGTTTTTCCAGAGTTCAATATAAGCCAATATTTACTTGGAAAATTCCGAGTAACCCATCTGTCCACTTAGCCTTCTGCCACTGAACATTTTCCTTTCTCCAAGTGGGCATGTGAGACTGATATGGGTGCCGCATATGGGCTCAACCTCCCCTCTTCTCTTCTCTTGGGTCTGTGATGTCATGAGTTGCCTTTGCCTTCACCAACTGTCATCTCATTCCCCCTAGCCTCCATGCCTAGTAGCCATTATAATTTCAATTTTCACCATCTGAGAAGGCACAGAACCCAAGATGCTGTTGTTGTCCAAGCAAACAAGCTCACCTAAGGATGAATTAGAGGGAGGGACATGACTCTTTCATGGTCTTTAACTCTCTCTCTCTTTTTCTCTCTGGCTTCAGCTTCAGCCTTGGATGAAAGGTAGCTTTCTATCCCCACTGAGTCTTACATGTTTCTCTCTGTTCTTTCTATGCTTCAAGAAGAGGGCACAAAATTACACATGTGAACCAACTGTGTAACTGTGAAGCCTTCTATGCTTCTAAGAATGTAAAATTATTAACTTGCTGTCTGCTTCATACTGATGTTCTCGGCAGGTGAGGATACATAGGGTGATGGGAAGGGCTTAGGCCAGTCTAATCATAGCAGGGAGAGTTGAAATAAAAATAAATAAGTTAGATGGTCAAGGCAAGACTGAGTGCTTTTTCTATGACAGATTTTATGTTAGGTATAGCGGGTACAGAGAAAACTAATCTTGGTAACTGTCCTTGAGGTGATCCAAGTTTCAAAGGGGAAAGCGACACAGCACACAATAAAAATGCAACATGAAAGGGGCTGTCCAAGGTGAGTGACATGGTGCCACAGGAGACCAAAGGGCAGAGGGACAGATGTCGCTCTAATCAGAGGTGGGTGTCCTAGGCTTCCCAGAGGAAGAGCAAATGCATAGGATTCATGGAGATGGGAGCTGGTTTCTCTGGCTCACCACAGTGTTCCCAGCACTGAAACAGTGGTTGGCACACAGTAGGTACTCATAAAAACTTGTTGAAAGAATAAAAGTCTGATTTTGAACTGTGAATTAGAAAAAGGAGCGATAATAGATTTGGGGAGGACAACAGGACAAGGCATTTCTGCAGAGGGCCTCAGACTTCTCCAGCACCTGCTAAGCGAGGGCTCCTCCTTTACCCTCCTAATTGCTTTCTTAAGCAACTGTATCCTCACTGCAAAAAGTAGGATTTGACCCAGGGATTGGACCAACTCTGCTTTTATCAATCAATTCCAAACACTTGATATCATTCCTTAGCTTGGATTTCTGGAACATTTTTGGAATTGAATTCAGAGAGTTATTTGAAGAACCAGGGAGTTAACTGCCTTTCCAGGATCACCAAGGATGTTAACTTGGCACCAGAAAAACCCCACAATCCTTGTGGTTACTGTAATTCAAACTCTTGGAAGCAAGCAACAGATGATACAACAGATGAAGAGAGCCAAGCTAATGGTCAGTGCCCCAAATGCAGAAGTTTGATTAAGCACGGGCTGTATTTTTGGCTGTTGGAATTAAAAAAAAATTCAAGTCAAATCAGCACTTCATAAAATACTTGTTGAATAACTGAATATTGCTTATGTTTTGTTGCCCTACAGTTTGGGGTATTACTATGAGAAGGAACTGGTGCATGATAGAACGTTATCATTGGATTCTGACATGTGTGTCTAGAAGTAGGGATTGTGGAAAAAATAATAGAGGATTGGCAGTCTGGAGAGGACTTGAAATCCCAAATGTCCCATGGTATGACTTCGGGCTGGACCCTTCTTCTAGAGGAACCTACATTCTACCACTGTCTAAAGAGGAATTTCTTCTGGCTTGGATTTCATGATCCACCATCAACAGTTCAATGTGCCTAACTCTTGTCAATAACAATGAGATTTTCTGTTCTTAAGGGATGAAGGCATTCACAATTGCCTCCTGCAGGAGCCCCAACCAAGGCCTGGGCCAGGGAGGAAATCAAAGAAGCCACAATGACTTGAACTGTTCTAAGAATTTCATTTTTATGCGTGGGGAAGTTCAGAGATGGGAAGTGACTTTTCCAGAGTCAGGGAGCAGGTTTGGATATAGGCCTAGAACCTAGAGTCTGACCCTCAGTCTAAAATTCTCTAGGTTTCACCATCCTAATCAATAATAGTGGCCTTGAATGAATTGGTTGTGGGTCATGGAGGCCTATTGGCCAGGTTTTCCTGTGGCCATTTTATAGCTTGCCATGAGATAGGCTCACTTTAAATGTGCCTATACATTCAGAATAACCAAACCACAGCATTTTCAGGCTAAGCTGGGTCTCTAGCACCATGTAAGTTGTATTCAGTGTCCACACCCCTGCCAGATGTGACACTGGCTAATCACACCCTCAAGTACCTGGTTCTGGAGAAGCTGTGATTTAGGACACATAAAAGAAAGAAACAGCAGAGTAACTCAAAGAGCTGTTTCCTACTGGGGTTGGGGTAGAGTTGACTAAGATCCTCTGCTTGGTTTATGGTTGTGATAACTAGGCACATATTTCACTTTGAGAGCAACTCAGTTAGACAGAAGGGTTTGGGGACTCCAGCATCACCATTGACTTTGTTGATGTCCAATGCGGGACATGGGGGATTCTTGAACATTTCCAAGGCTACTGATGTATGTGCATTGTCCACAATCCATATAAAGTTTAGAACACCTAATAGAGTGACTGTCAATGAAGACAAAGAGGGAGTTTTATGAAATAAAGCCTTCAAAAATATTGCTTAAGGAATCTATGGATACGTATGTGCAGTCTCTTAATTAGGAGAGAGCCAGGAAGATATGGGACTTAAATCAAAGGCTGTGCTGACTGTATTTAACTAAATTCAACAAGTGGCAGGCACAGTAACCTAAAATGGGAATATGAAGGAGTATGGAGGAAGAAGAAATGAAATCCAGTGGGCAATGGTATTTTTGAAAAGGCTTCTTAGAAGAGATGAATTAAACTAGGTATGTGTAGGATAGGGGTTAAAGGGCTTGAATTTTGAGTGACCTTGAAAACAATGAATCTGCGCATTTTATTTCTCTTTTGCTGTGGCTCTCTGTTAGTTTCCCCCAACAGGGGCCCTAGAGAGAAACTGGAAGATAGAAGGAGGGAGTGGGGACTTGCTTCTTTCTGTTTGTTGCAGCTGCTCTCCATGCCATCCCCAAAACAGCCCTCCATCCCAGTATGTGCATATGCCAGGGCTCATTCTAATGTCTAGACTCCTTTGCAGCTTCAGTGCACTCCTCAGAGGGAGCCTGGCAGCACCCTTCCTTATGGGACCGATGTTCCCTTCAGCAGGGCCCTTCCTCCAAACTCAGGAAGGAAAAAGCAGCCAGGCATCACCCCCTCCCCAGACAGTCCGAGTCCCAGCTCCCTGCACCCACTTCTCTGAGCTCTGGCTTCTGATAACCCCAACCTCTGCCCTTTCATCAGCCCGAATGTGGCTCCTGGCTGCCATGTTTTCATTGTATCACCACCCCCAGTGTTACGGGTCAGTCCTCCAGTAACTTCTTAACCAATTCCCCATGTTAATTGTCTTTGTAAACATCTGTTTTGCTAACTGGGCGGGACTGATCCAGAACAACACTGTACAGCTACGAAGCACCTGCAAGTTCTCCCATGAAACAGGCTATGGAATCCTGCTGCCTCCTGGCCCACGCCTCAATTTCCCAGCCTCTAGCATCGCATGGGTGAGCATATGTTAAATGCCCAATAATAATAATAATAATAATAATAATACCTACGATTATGACTCTATCTTTCTATTTTCCCTACCCCCATTTTGTTCCAGCTTAGATGTAAAGCCTGTGTTTCCATTGCCATTTGGGTACAAGGTGTCCTGATTTTTTACCTAAAGCAGAGAATATTCTAGACACCAATGCTTGCAATTGATTCTTCAGAAAGAGAAGCGTATGCTCAGCCTATCACATCTGGATTCAGTTCCTGCTCCAAGATTATTCACATGCACTGCTCCTCAGGTCCTTCCCTGCGTGGTGTCCTGGCAGAAACTGTGCATGGTTCCAGCCAGGGCTGCATCCCACTCAGATGCATCTCTGCCTTGGGCTCACCACGGGGTTTCTGGTCAAGAGCGCCTGCGAGCCTTGTAGCAGAGCTTTCTTTGGGCAGGGAGCTCTCATGGTGTGTCAGGATTCTATAATTCACCCTCCAAGAGGATCCAAAAGAGAGAGAAATGGTTTGCTTGGGAGAAATGAACCGCAGATTGATCCTATCTGTTTTAATTTAGCGCAGGATGGCTTAGGTTCCTCCAAGGAGCCCGATGGACTATTGATCTGACAAGAGGATCTTCAGAGCATCAAAGCGGGGGCGGGAGGGCGATGTGGAGCACTTGGGGCTTTGCCAGGGTGTCCTTGTTGGCATGAAAGCTCTCCCTTAATTGCGCAAGTGAGCGCCTGCCCTCACCTGCTGTCAGGACTGATTGGAGCAGGTGCTGGGAGTCTGGACCTGGCACAGCATGGCAGGCGGAGCAGGGAGGCCCGTCCTGTGCCGGGTTTGTTGGCAGAGGGATAGAACCTGGCAGTGGAAGGGAGCTAAGCTGAGGGGGAGGGATGTAGGGCGGGTCTGGGCGGGCCCAGTGGTAAGATGAAGATAGAAACCGGACAGCTGAAATGTGGTTCAGCGGGTGGATCTCAAAGACCTCAGGGTCTCTTCTCCTACTTCACTTGCCTTTCAGCTATTCCTGTGTCCCTTCCCCACATCTGTTTCATTTCTGCCTCGTCTCTGGGTCCCCCCTCCGCTTCTCTTACCACTGCAGGCACCTTGGGATGGGACTGGTGACACTAGGGTTTGGAGGAGCCAGATCAGACGTGTGTGCCAAGGTGGTGTGTCCAGCTGGGTCCGGCCCCAGGGTGAAGGGGCCACACTGCCCCCTACTGTGCTGAAGCTCTGTTGGGGCTGATGGAGAGTTAGGAGCTTGCTGCTTCTGAAGCTCCCAGATGGGTCAGGCGGAGTTCCTGGGATGCCAGAGTGACTGCTGTGTCAGGGCGCCCTGACATGTGAGCCCACGGGACACCCAGCCAAGGCCTGAGCATCAAAGGGCAAGTGGAGACAGAAGGGCCCCGAGAAAGGGCAGATGATTCAGACAGTGACACTTGGCGTTGACTTTTGCAACCTCCCTGTGCCTGACTGGCATGACCCTGGGGGCCCTCTTTCTGAGGATAGGGATGGCAGCAGGCCCCGAGAACTGTGGGCAATTCTGAGGGGTTGGCCAGCAGACTTTTAGGTTCTGGGGAACTGGCGGTGACCTCACTAGGCTCCTGGAACTTGCCTCCTAACTGGAGAGAACAGCAATAAGAAAAGAAAAAAAGATTTCTTTTAAAGATACTATTAGGAATAAGATTGTTGATTATCATGTGAAGGTCAAAATTAATCCTTAAAATGCAGCCACGGCCACTTCCTCTAAGTACTTATTCGGGTCCCTTCACTTTCTAAACTGGTCTTTTCTGATTTTTAATTCAAGTTTATGGGTGGGAAAACAGAGACAGGACGAAGCTTACACACTCAGTTGGGATTTTTCACATAGCAGAACCTGCGTTTGTTTCCATTTTCTGTTCATTTGAAGGAAAATAGGATTTTTGATGCCCGATATGATAATGATTTCTTTTTTTTCCATCGAAGAGAAATATGACTAGGGGAACAGCGAGGTTCTTGCCGTGGTGGAAAAGTAATAAAGTATATTAATAGCTGAACAAATGGATCTTGCTGGGAAATATTTTAGACTTTCAATGGTCTCACGGAGATAGAATATTCCTTGAGCCTAAAAAGATTTTCTTTTTCCTTTTGGATTAAAAAAAAAAACAAACACACACCCAAAAACAGAAAGACCCACATGCCTTTCAGCTACAACTGCCAGGTCATTTGAAGTGAAGCTGTTCAGACCTCAGTGTACCAGAGGCCTAAGTGCTTGGGGCACTGCAGCCCACGCATGAGTCCGCCAGCGAAGGCCCCTGGACTGACCCCCCTCCACTTCTCCTCTCTTTTCAACATTCCTGTACCGACTGGAGCTCAGGGCTTGCGATCTGTGACCATAAAACCATGATTCTTACACAAAGGAGAATGAGGACAGACTTAGTGTGTTTCATCTGTGGAAGATGACTTACTAGGCAAGGGGATTTCCTACCTCTGCTTTCAAGCGCCTTGGTCTGAGGGAAAATGCAATGCAAAGCCTTTTGCTGCCAGGGACCTGTGTGATAAAGGGATCTGGGCAGTTGGATGCTGAGGAAAGAGATTTTGGACTCCACAAATCTGGTTTGAGTGTTGGCCCCAAACTGACCAGCGGTGTGACTTCGAGCTGTCTGACCTTGGGCAGTGCCTGGGCCGGGGGTCTGCCGGGGAACAGGACCCACACATCCACATCCTGCTGAGAGAAGTCCTACCGTTTACAACAGGAGCACTGGCTGTGTGATCAGGCCTGAGTCTGAAGGCCCGAGACCCAGGGAAGCCAATGGTGTAGGTCTCAGTGTGAGGGCAGAAGACCAGTGCCCCAGCACAAGCGGCAGAAAAGATCACATCTTTCCTTCCTCCTCCTTTTTGTTCTACTGAGACCCTCAAAGGATTGAATGGTGCTCATCGTAATGGGAAGGCCCATCTGCTTCACTCTGTCCACTCTTCACTCTGACTCAAATGCTGACCTCACCCCGAAGCGCCTTCTCAGATACACCAAATAGATGCTTCCCCAGGTCTCAGGGCCCCTCGGCCTCTGTCAGGTTGACATACAGAATGAGCCATCACGCATAGGTTGCCTAACCTTTCCTGTCTTCTGTTTTCCCGTCTTTCAATGAGGGAAGTAATAGCTCCCCATCTCTTGTGACTATTAACAAGATGAACGACTTTACATACTTAAAACATGTAAGTGTCCAGCACAGAGTAAACGTGATACGTGCTAGTTCTGAGTTACTCTGGATCTCAATTTTGTGACTCATGAAATGAGGTTAACAATGATACCTTATATAGCTCAGTTGTTTAAATGTCATGGAACAATGCACCGTTTTAGAATTAGTAGTATATTAAGTAAATGGAAACTATTTAGCCCACGTAAATTTTTTAAATTTAAACTTTCCCATTTAGACAGTTGGATTTTTTTCACTGACTTAATCAGTATTCAATTAAGTAAAACAAAAATAACCTCCAAATAGCCTTGATCTATTTTAACATTTATTACTGGTGATTGGTGAGATACTTCAGAAGGATTTTTATTTACATGTGTTATGTAAAAGTCAATACAGTGCATTAAAAATTATGAAAATACAACAAATGAGCAAAACAGCTCATTATTTCTTAGTAGACCTAAGAGGTAAGGGAGGCCCCTTTAGAACACTTACAGATAGACTTTAGGAATAATTCAACACAGTATAATCTCATTCTATCAACTTGTTCACTGCATATCTACTAAGCATCAGGTACTGCATTTAGCATTTAAATTTTTCTGCCCCTGAGGAAGTGGCCTAAATTTTCTGTGATTTCAAAGAAAGCTATTCCACTAAGTGAATGGGGATAGAATCATAACTTTTTAAAGTCAAAAGAGAACTTAGAGGTGAGTTCACCTAATTTTTCATGCAATTAAAAATTCTATAATATCATATATTGATATGTCAATTTATTTGGTCACTCATCCTACAACTCCTGAGTGAATCCTGTATGTCACAGATGGAGGAGAGCAAAGGTTAAAGGATATTGTATTGGTCAGGAAGAGAGAGAAAAAAATTTTTAATTGTAGAGGATGAGTCTAAAGTTGGCAGAGGAGGCAGGCAGGCTGGAGACCCAGGAAAGAGTTTGCAGTTCAAGTCCAAAATCAGAATTCCTTCTTGCTTGGGAAGGTCAGTCTTTTCTCTTAAGTCCTTCAACTGATTGGATGAGGCCCACCAACATGATGGAGGGTAATCTGCTTTACTCAAAGTCTGTTGATTTAAATGTTGTCATCAAAAGCATAACTTCACAGAAACATCTAGAAAAATGTATAACCATATATGGGTACTGTGGTCTAGCTAACTTGACACATAAAATTAGTCATGACAGACACCATTCTTGCCCCTGACAGCCTTATAATATTGAGGGAGATACATAATGAAAAAACTTACTGCTCTGTGTAATTATTGTTTGTGATAGAAAAGTATTTCAGGTGCCTTGGAGGGTGTCAGGGAAGATGTCTCAGAAAGTGGTTGTGCAAACTGGATCCTGAAATTTGAGATATGTAAGGCTTGGCAAAATTGAAAAGGGCACAATATATGAGAAAACACAAGCACTGGAAAGGAGAAATGAACACACACACACACACACACACACACACACACAGGTTACTATAATCACAATGTGAAAGTCAAGGGTTGTCAAAGACAGTCTGGCTATTGTGACACATCATCATTTGTATTAATCATTGAAATTCTAGTAGTAGCTATCTTGTCTCCCATAAAGCTCAGGTCCTGTGTATTGAACTTGCTGTGTTTTAAAACATCCTTTCCCCATGTCTAAATTTCTACCATTAGAAATACCTTCCTTTTGCTGTGCTTCTTCCAGTATGAATTCCATTTCAAATAATATGATGTCTTTTTTAAAAAATATATTTTATTTTTTACAGAGAGGAAGTGAGAGGGATAAAGAGTTAGAAACATCGGTGAGAGAGATACATCGATCAACTGCCTCCTGCACACTCCCCACTGGGTATGTGCCCACCACCCAGATACATGCCCTTGACCGGAATCAAACCTGGGACCTTTCAGTCCGCAGGCCAACACTCTATCCACTGAGCCAAACCAGTCAGGGCAATATGACATCTTTTAATGACAACGTGCCTGATAGTGCATGAACACTCCATCTAAGTCTCATAAACGGTACATGTGAGATAATTTTATGTCCATATGAAAAGCCAGAAGACTGAGAATTTCAGACAGGATAATTGCTTGTCTACAGTTATGTAGGTATTAAATGGAAAAGCCAGAATTTGAATCTAGTATTTTCTTGCTCTGTTTTAGCTGCACCAGGGCAGCTGGTGCAAGAAAAAATGGCAGCTGGATCCAAGCGGTTAACTGAAAAGAGCGAAACAGGTGTGTGTAGATGCATATATACCTGTGTGACAGGTGGGGACTGCAGTGAATTGTAGAACCATAAGTTACCCAAAAGGGCAGGTGTTACTCAGCCACGGCCAGATATTTCCCTTGGGCAAACCAAGCCCTGTGTTGCTGGCTCTCCAATTTTCAAAATAAGCTGGAATTCTTTTTTTTTTTCCTTTTAAAATATCAATTCTCCTTATTTTTAAGTGCTGGCCCCAATACATAAAAACACCATGCAGGCCAAATAAAACACACCTACTGGCTGGGTGGTTCCCATGAGTCACCAGTTTTTGACTTTTGATCTGTAGTATTATTCCTCCCAATATGTAAATGTTTCTAACACATTACCATTGTAGCACCTCAGAGTGCTTAAATATGTAGGAATAATATTTGTGAAGGCAAGTGTGGTCTCGTATGACTTGCATCATAACCATGTGAGGCAGGCAGGGAAATGACCATCATACTCCTATTGTCCTTGAAGAAATGCAAGCTGAAAGAAATAAGCAAGCCTGTCCTAGGACATGCACTGTGGGAGAAGGACTCACATCCTCCAGCCCAGAGTCATACCCACTGTCTGATACAGCTTTCTTCAACACTGTTCACTGGGCATGAAATGTCAGTTATGCAGGGAGATTGAGTGTTAGAGATCCGCTGTGCAGCACCGAGCCCGTCCTTAACAACACTGTATTGTGCGCTGGAATTTTTAAGTGGGAAATCTCATGTTACTGTTTATACCACATAATTTTTTTTAAGAATTAAACTAATCAACTATCAAAAACACAAGAGGAAAACATCCATGGCTTTCCATAGGCTGGTGTTTGATGGAATTAGAGAAATGGAAACGCAGAGAGAAATGGCCAAGAGTCAGAACCAAGCTGGAGGTCAGGTCTTGGGTACTCTTTGAATCCCTAGAAAGGTGTGGGGTGTGGAACACCCAGACTCTAGCGTGGTGTCCAAAGTGAGCATCAATCCAAGGTCAGACAGAGTCTCCCTGCTTATAATGATGTCGGAAAGAAACCTTAAGATTCTCTGATGATTCATCGGTTGAATACACATTCTTAACAAAGCCTCATGCCTACCTCTCCAGTCCCTTCTCCTGTCACATTCTCTCTTTTCCATGCTTCAGCCATTCTGGACTCTTTTTTTTTTTTTTTTTGATATTTCATGCCCTTTCCATTATTCCACCTTATTTGCAGTTTCAATTGAAATGTCAGTGCTTGTTGTCTTAGTTTTCATGAGTAGAGTGTAATCTTCTTGTTGTTGTAGAATACTTTCCATGAATTAGTTTTTCTTATTGAGGAAAACAAGTAATCTGCTTTTAAATAAAATTCAACAAATTGCTAGGCCTAGGTCAAGTTGACCAGATTCCCTAACAAGCACAAGATATCGCCATGTTGGCTAAAACTGTGGAAGTGCAGGGTGCTGGCCCAAGGAGGAGTAGAGTCCATGGGTCAAGTTGAACAAAGAGTGGTGATACAATCTCTGAAGCAGACACATGTATAATTTACATGTAACTGGATGTGTCTGGTTCTCTTCCCTTGTAACAAAACATCTTCTCTGCCCTGGTTTACCATGTCTTAATTGCTCCACAAAGTCTGGTTTCTCTCGTACTTGACAAAGGTGAAATCCACACGCAATGGGTCAGTTAACCCAAACTCCAGTATTGCACAGACTTGTGCTGTATCTTAGGAACATTAATTTACTAAGAAAAATGGGATAATAACATCTTACATTTATTCAGCACTTTTCAGCTTATAACTATTCTATATATTGATATATGCATAAATATCCTGTCATCTTTACAAAAGCCCAGAGAATTAAGATCCTATAGACTAAGAGTGCTTAGTGGGTATTCTTGTGCTCCCTTCCATGGGGTAGTGTTGATCCAATCCAGGAGGAGATAGTGAAAGACTCATAGTGTCTGACCTCAGAGCTCTTACTTATTGATAGATATAACAGTGTAACTAAATCATTGCAGAAGAGTTCTTGGAATGAGTTGAACACACAGGTGCTGTAAGAACTTGGCAGAGGTGCTCCCAAGTTGTAGAGTTTTGGTTTCCAAATTGTGGTCCATAGATCAGCAGCATCAACATCACCTGGACGTTGACTGGACATGTGGACGCCCACCCATCTCATCTCCACTGAATGGGAACCTGCCTATTAACAAAATGCATATTAATAAATAACAAAATTTATTTCCACATTCAAGTTTGAGAAGAGTTGCTGTAAATGACATGGGGAGGAATATATATATTTAATAATTTGCCCATAAGGGGTGACATGTAGGATGGTAAATACTGTGAGGTGGCTGGGAGCTACTCTCGGAAAAACTGTGGGAAACAGGAGGAAGGGACATGCGTTTCCAGGCAGACAGAGCTTCATTAAGAGAGACTGGAGTGGCAGCAGCTTTGAACACGAGGTGAGCAGGGTAAAGTGGGAAAGGAGGCTAAGTAAGTGGATCTGCTGTGTTTGTTGTGAGTCATAGGCAGCTCTGTACAATAGCAACACATTATGTTGAGGAGTCTTCAGGGCAACCTGGTGACTCATGGCTCTGGTGACTGGAAATCCATGGTGGAGGGAAGAATTTACTATATGTCCCTCTAAAGAGCCATCACCCCGAGGAAGGGGGTACTTCTCAGCTCTTCCATCCCTATGGTCAGAAAGCCTTACAAATTACCATTGATCCCCCAACACAGTCTGCCCATATTACACTCTCAACAGTCAAATTCATTCTTTCCTAGGATTGCTAGGGTTTGCCTTTTAAAGGTTAGTCTTGAATTGATTCAAGACGGGGGATTAATAGCTAACCTCATGCCTTCCCCAGAAGGCCAGCTCTAATGGTGTTCTGATTTTAACAACAGTCAATTACTGCATTTCCCTGAGTCATTCTCCCCGTTTCCCGAAGATATGGTTTGGCAGAAAAATCTCTCAAGTTCCATTGTGTACATGTCGTGAAGTCTGTAATGAGATGGGAGAAAATAGAAATTAGGATAAAACTGTGGATAAAAAAAGTGAAGCAAGATGATATTACATTAAATTTATGATGTGACAGGGCAAGCTCATTTTGCTACGTGAATAATGGTTAATCACTGTTTGAATCAGAGACCATATACTAGCTGGTTCTTATAAATCAGGGTTGGGGCATAGAAATATTTATCATGAGCTAATGTCATGTGACTTTAATACAGGCAAATATTTTAATAAGATCAAAGATTCTTAGACACAATGTTTTAAATGATGGCAGACCTCAAGGCACTAAGAGAGGAACCTCAAGATATTGGAAGTCAAGCAATGCCCTTTAAAAATTGAACTTTAATGATGTCTTAGGTGTCTCATCTCCCAAACATGATTCCTCTGCTTTCCCCACCCTTTGTAGTTTAGATATTGCCAGATTTATGATACCTGGGTCATTTTCTTGACTACTTTTTCTATTGTGTACACACTATTAAATGTAATTTATGAGAGTGAGGCATGCATCCTAAGTTGAATCCTTTTACAACTAGTAGGGTGGATCAAATGAAGCAGGCTGTTTGAAGCACTAGCCAGTGAGCCTAAAGTATTAAGATTTAATGTCATTACCAAAAATTGCTGTGTGACCTTGATTGAGTCACTGCTCAGCTCTTGTCTTTATCCATAAAATGGCAGGGACTGGGTGATCTAGTCACTCTGCCCCTGCCCAGACTAGTTCATCTTAAGAATGTGACTTGGTACCATCACCCATATACATACAAAATATGCACTTTTGTGTGTGTGTGTGTGGTTGGTTGTAAAAAGGGGAAAGTCGTAATGGTCCTTACTAAAAAGACATGTGAGGTTGGGATAAGTTTCTTGAAAGGTGGGCTTTATCAAGTGTAATATTCAAATGCTAACAGGAAAGGATCTTGCAAAATGGGATTTTATGTAAGGAGAAAGCAAATGCTGATAATGTAAGGTCTGCCCAGAAGAAGGCAGGGGAGGGGACCCAATGTGTAAGAAGGAGGAATGGTCTTGGATAAGAGAAACTGCTCATCTATTATGATGGAGGGGAGTCGGAGAGAGTGATATAACGCTTCAGGACTGTGCTTAACGTAGGCTGCTGAATCATGGGAGAAGCAGTGTTAGCGGAGAGCTATGTTTCCGTTGAGGAAAGCAAGTGGAGTGAGTTGTCTGAGGAGACATGCACAGGAGGGCGGAGTTTTCTGATCATGGGGCAGGTTATCCTTTCCAGAGGGCAGAGCAGAAGCAAGCGGGAGGGGAGTAAGAAATAAAAAGTTGAGTCTGGGGGCAAATGGCGAGGGTTAGAAGTCAAAGGCATTGCTTTAGCTTGAAATTTTTACTATGGAAACTAATATGAGAGGCAAGATGGTATTATTCCTGATGGAGTATTTGTGAAGAGTGGGCCTTGGACACAGTGGGTGGAGGAACTGAGTGAATAAGCTGGAGAAGCTCCCCTCAGTATCAATGTCAGGGCTCCTGGGAACCTGGGGCAGGTTATCCTTCTTCTGGTTTATAGTGTTTCACCTCCTGAGATTAAAATCCTTTCAGCTCACCTGCCTTGTGGGATACCACATTCACCCATCTGTTCAATTCTTCAGTCATTTCCTGGATGAATGTACTAAATGAGACTCAACAGGCCATAAGTTCATTAGATGGAAGTTTCAGGAAGTTTGCCTTTAATTCAACTAAAAAAACACCCAATAAATTTCTCCCACTCTGTTCCAGCCTCAGTGGAATTTTCAGTGTTATGGGAACAATCCAAGTTTGTTCTCTATTTTTCGTTCTTATCATTTTTTTGTTCCCCCTGCCTGGGATGTTCTCTAACCTGCACATGACCTGCTCCTTCACTTAGGTGACATTTTTTGCTCAATGTCACCTTTTCAGAGACTTACCTGACCAGATTATTAAAGCCCCATTATAATATAGCCTTCTCTTACAATGCTTTGTTTTTTCTTTGCCTTTTATTTCAAATATTGGCTTAGCTTTTTATTGTCTGTCTTGCCCACTGGAATGTAAGCTCTATGAGGTTAGGAACTTCGTTTTATTTCTTTTCTTACCCACATACCTAGGAGAGTCCCAATGTGCGGTAATCACTCAATAGCAGTGCTGTTTTACTGCTTAGTGAATAAATGAACAAACTGGAGCTCTTTTATAAGGTACTGAATTACCTCCTGTGCATGTAGGCAAGCTGTCACATGATCATCTGTGAGAGATTTGTCAAGATGATTTTTGCATTGGGTGGGAGGTTTGGTGAGAATATGTCTTAGTTTCCTTTCCACTTTAGCCTTTTCTAATTCATCCTTAGCCTATGTATTAGAGAGATTTCTTGGACAACTGGAAACAATTGTATGAATTGAAAGAAGTGCTTGAGAAATTGGTAAATTTTTCTGAAGTCCAAGAAAGGAAATGAAGAGATGTTCTCATCCAACACAAAAGTCATGACTTGCTTTGGTCAATGGTACATTATTAACTGTAAAGTATATAGAGACTTGCAAAGTCCTTGTGAATTGTGGCCTTCCCTATCTTGCTGATACTGGCAACACTGTGATGACAGCCATTGCCAGCAGTCAGCTATGTGCTAGACATGTGAGTGAGCTCATCACCAGCAGACTGCCAATGCCTTAATGAGCCTAGTCAATACATGTGAAGCAGAGATGAGCCATCTCAGCCAAGCTCAAATGTCTCAGCCCCACAGTCATAGGTAAAATATGGTTATTGTTTTAAGTCATTAATTTTGGGGTAGTTTGTTACACAGCAAAAGCAAACCAATCTAATAAAAGAGTAATATGCAAATTGGCATCACTCCACTACATCACAAGCCACACCCACCAGCCAATCAGAGCAACTATATGCAAATTAACCCAACCAAGATGGCGGCTGGCAGCCACAGAGCTAGAGCAAACACGATACTTGCTTGCCCAGCGATGGAGGAAGCTAAACTTCCCGTCTGCCTAGGCAGGCTGTGGCCTCTGCTTAAGGCAACAAAGTTTTAATTATAGAAGATAAATAAATACCAGATACCTGCTTCCAGCCAGCCTTGCTGGGAGCTTGGGTCACTGGGGGCTGTGCCCAGCCTGCAAACAGCCATCAGCCACTCACCCAGGCTGGCCAGGCACTCCAGCAGGGACCCTCACTCTGAAGGGGGTGTGACCAGACTGAAAATGCCTCTCAATCTCTCACCTATGCTGGCCAGGCACCCCAGTGGGGCCCCACCTTGATCCAGGACACCCTTCAGGGCAAACCAGCTGGCCCCCACCCATACACCAGGCCTCTAGCCTATATAATAAAAGGGTAATATGCGAATGTCCCTAACAGCAGAACCACTGGGAATGACTGGTCACTATGACACACACTGACCATCAGGGGGAAGACATGCAATGCAGGAGCTGCCCCTGGTGGTCAGTGCACTCCCACAGGGGGAGCTCTGTTTAGCCACAAGCCAGGCTGATGGCTGCCAGTACAGCGGTGGTGGCAGAGCCTCTCCTGCCTCCTCAGCAGTGCTAAGGATGTCTGACTGCAGCTTAGGCTTGCTCCCTGCTGGCAAGTGGACATCCTCCGAGGGCTCCCAGGCTGCCAGAGGAATGTCTGACTGCCAGTTTAGGCCCAATCTTCTGGAGAGCAGGCCTAAGCCAGCAGGTGGACATCCCCTGAGGGGTTCCAGACTGCAATAGGGCACAGTGGGCTGAGGGACACCCCCAAGTTCACAAATTTTTGTGCACCAGGCCTCTAGTACAAGTATAAAAGAGTTAATTATTTCATAAGAGTCGGGGGTGGGCGGGAATCCAAGGCAGAAAGGGCATCAACAACAACAACAAAAAATGGTGCCTGTAAACACCAATTGTAATTGGTTTGCATAAGAGCCAATCTTTCTCTAATGAAAAATAAATCAACATATCTATCTATCTGTGTTAATTTTAGTTTAGTTTTGTTTTTGTAAAAAACTCAAGCTACTAGGTATAATAAACTAAAATCGCTTGAAATGATCTAGCAAGACTCTGGTTAGCTTGGATTTGCAAATTATAGGGTCCATGTCATAAATGACCATCAAGAGCATATGTAATAAAGCTAGCTGTAGGTTTATTTGTAGAGGAGGTAATTACCATTTATTAAATGCCTCTCTGAGTCTGCTCAACAAAATGAGATAATTTGCTCATGTGTAAACAACTTTTTAAAGTAACAGAACTAGAATTTTATTCCCAGGGATTTTTCCATATGGGTAGTCTGGTATTTTCCCTTTCCAAGCTGTCTGTTGCACACAATCTTATAATGAAGAAGAAATTGGTTCTCCTTTGTTCACTCTCCTTTCCCGATAGATAGATAGATAGATAGATAGATAGATAGATAGATAGATAGATAGATAGATATAGATAGATAGGCATCTACCTGGTTTTGAGTTTGATGCCATTAGCTCTACCTGGGAAAGTTATATAACCACAAAAGGCCTCAATTTGCTGAGTTTTAAAAGGAGATTGATTTCTATATCAAATAATTTTTATCTGGCTTATACGAGAGAATGACATGTGTGAAAAATACTTTGCAAACTGGCCCTGAAGCTCAGTAGACAGATGAAGTGCTTCAGCAGTTTCACCACTGGCTTCAGGTCCTTCTTCCTCCATTATCAACTCTCTATGCCTCAGTTTTCTGATTTGCTAAAAGAAGACAATACCATACTGACCTTGTATGGTGTTTGGTTGAGCAAATGAGATAAAGGATATAAAGAGATTATAACAATAACTGGCATGAAATGGGCACTCTCGCCCTGAGGACTGTTGTTTTCATCTTTTTCCTCCTGCCCACCTTCTTCCACCTCTTCCTCATTAGGAACCATCACTGTCATTATTAGATTGAAATGTGTGTCGACACGCATATATATTCACAGTGTATTTCAGCTTCATGAGACTTTAGAAATGATGTAATAATTTCTCTCATTTTATAGAAAAAAAAACCCACAAAAATTAACTAACCTAAGGTCACATGGCTGGTCTATGGCCAAGTCTAGACACTGAGCTTACAAATTGCTCTATTAGTTTCACCTGTTTATTTATGGAAAAAAAAAAACTTCAGTCGAAAGTTAGATTTTGAAACATACTCAGCATACCATAGCTAAAATATGGAAGCAGCCTAAGTGCCCATCAACAGATGAATGGATTAGAAAACTGTGGTACATCTACACAATGGAATACTATGCTGCTGTAAAAAGGAAGGAGTTCTTAGCATTTGCAGGAGTATGGATGGAGCTGGAGAACATAATGCTAAGTGAAATAAGCCAGTCAATGAAAGAAAAATACCACATG